>WHYT01016349.1:39251-144307 GCA_009806455.1 Tetrax tetrax | reverse complement strand
TGTGTATTTCTAAAATAATAGCATCAGATACTGATACTCGACCTCATTTTACAAACACTGCTTAATTACACCGTTTTTTATCATTTGAGTCACTTATATGCTGCTACCCCCGTTTTACAGATGTACAAAGTAAAAATTGTGCGCTCAACCATAAAAAAACACTAGACAGATCTGAAATATTTTCTGTTATGCTGCATTATTCCTCTCATATGGGATTGGTCTTCCAGTCCCCAAAGGGGGCTACACGAAAGACGGGGAGAAACTCATCAGCAGGGCCTGGTGTGACAAGATGAGGGGAAATGATTTCAAAATAGAGGGAGACAGATTCCAACTGGACATCAGGAAAGATTTTTACGCTGAGGGTGGTGGGACACTGTCCCAGGCTGCCCAGAGAGGCGGTGGATGCCCCATCCCTGGAAACATCCCAGGCCAGGTTGGCCGGGGCTCTGAGCAACCTGATCCGGTTGGAGATGTCCCTGCTCCTGGCAGGGGGTTGGACTGGGTGGGCTTGAACGCTCCCTTCCCACCCAAACCATCCTGGGATTCTGTGATTTAAAGAAAAAAAAAAACAAAAACCAGCAATAATAGGTTAAACTGATCAAACATTTCTCTGAAACGAGAGATTTACAGCTAGGAATACCTTTCCTGAATTTTACTGTGCTTCAGAGTAAGTCTGAAACTAAAAATCTAAACACATGCACGTTTTAAATGACAATATTTTGCAATGTGGGAAACTGATAAACTGAAGTGATTGTGCACAAACACTGGAGATGTTCCTGCCAAAAAGCCAGTGGGTATTTTTGCCCTAAGTACATCTCACTTGGTCTTGTAATTACATCTGCACAGACAGGCCACAGGTGCAAGGGACACTGAACAGAATGTTGGGCACTTTTGAAGATGAGATTTTGCATGAAAATATTGTATTGCAGGAGCTTTTTCTTTCCTTTTTTTTTAAGGAACCAAACAACACATAAGAATCATGCATATCCACAGTTAACGGCAAAGAGGAATACGAAACAGTCTCCTCAGTCATAGTCCAAAGGTACAAATAAAATGTATCGTCTGTGCTAACTGTACATATATCAACAGAAAGACTTGCAAGGACAAAATACATTTAGAACATTTGTCCTTAACGTTTTTTGAATTTTTAAACAGCAGGAGTCAAAGTTAATGGCATCCGCAGGCAAAGTAAACTTTCACACTTTCAGTTTCGTAAAACACTAATTTAATAAAAATTCAAACTTCCCATATCCGAGCACAAGCCACTTCTCGGCTCTGAAAGGCCGTTATGCCTTCTGCTCTCCCTTGGATTTCATATGGCTTTAGAGGCACTTCAGAAAAATGAATTCAGAGATTCAGAAATGTCACTGAGAAAGAGAACGTTCTTTGAGAAACTGGTATTTTTAAGAGCGTGGAGTACCAGTGAGCACCAAAGCAATTCATTCCAGGTTGAGAACGGGCATTTGTATGTGTTACCTACAAAACTCACCAAGAACTTCCAGGGATGTCAGGTAATGGAAGGGGAAGTAAGAAAGGTTGAGATCCCAAAATGCCTACACCGCAACAGGAAATATCAAGCCATAGCTAGTGCTATGTAATAAAGAAATAAATTAAAAGAAAAATTACTCGTGTCACTTTGTGTCCTTTCTGTTAACAGCAACACTGAAAGGCAGGTCTTTAGGTTAGCGACCGTGACTACCGCAGGGCAGCTGGGTACCGCAGCTTTTCAGAGCGTGAGGTGAATCATTCCGGGTGTAGATGCAACTCTGCCCGTCCCAACAGCTTCCCCACATCGGCTTCTCTCTGCCGCTCTCCTCTGCCTCGCAGCCCGCGCAGCCCCACGTTTTCCGCTCGCCCGATATGGCACACCCAGCCGTTGCTGCTTCTCGCTCCCTTCCAAGTGGGCACTATCCCGAGAAGCAGGGATAGCGCTGAAGACAGTTTCCACGTCCTCAGCGTTGGCTCCCGGGGATGATGAGCAGTCAGTGTGGAAAATTCTTCACAGACCTTTGCAGGCAGAGTGTTTCAGCAGAGCTGCGAGCACGATGGGAACAGAGAAACTTTTGAATGTTCTGCCCACCACAAGACAGCTGGCACACAATTATCATTCCTCCTATTCTACAGATGGAAAAAATGAAGCTCAGAGAATTGCCTAAACTCTTACAAGAATTGTGTGACAGAGGTCTGAACACAATCCAGATCTCCCAACCCTACTCTTCAAGGAACTATTTGGAGAATACGAACAACAAGACAAGTAGGGAGGTCTAATTAGATTTCACTGTCAATAACTCCGAGAGCCACCCGCCAATAGGCAGACCGGGTAAGATGTTTATGGTACAAAAAGGATCCAATGGTACTGCGAAAGGATAAGGCTTGTATAATCTATTCTACTGTTTTTGTTTTTGTTTTTTTTCTCCTGTAGAAATTCTGAAACTCGGTATGGAAAGGAAAGAAAGGGGTAACTCTGATCATGCCGCGCCACTTGGGAAGGACGGGGAAAAATCTCACAAGAGTTAATGCAGTCACATTTGACTCAAAACTTTTTGATATTGAGATACCCAGGCAAGCAGGATAGGAATAACGAGGTAAGAGAAGGCAAGGGTGTGAGTGCTATGGAAATATCCACGTTGGTATGCAGTATGAAAGAGCACCCTCTGTTGTTTTCGGTTAACAGAAGCAAGTCTCCCGATACCTCAAAATAATATTTCAGTTCCAGAAAAGATTGAGATAAATCATCACTGCCGACATACAGATATCTGCAAACACTTCCCGGGGAGTTCAGGCACCGCAGTTTGTTTGGGAAGGAGCATTGTGTGGGCTGAGAGTTACTGGATTACGGAACGAGGAATATGCTGTGCCCCAGCAAACTCCAGTTGCCTAGACTAGCAACTTTGTGATAATAAAAGATTAATTTGTGTATGTAAAATTAGAAAAAAAAATATCTTATGAAGATCTCAAACTGGTATGCTGCATGATTTTTATTTATGGTTTTTATTAAGGGCCAAGGGTACACATCACCATCAGATACAGGAGTCACCAACACTAATTAAATCAAAGTACCAAACATCTGATGACAGATTAGATATTGCAATCAGTTAAAAAGATGATGTGGCTACATTCTAATGGAAAATGTCAAATATATCGATGACAACAACGATCCTCTTAAGAACACGCAATTTCTGCAACTGGGAATGTGTTTTCCTTATTTAGAGCTAAAAATCTCCTATAAATCGCAAGTTTTAATTAATTTCAGAAATCACTGATTATTTTGGGGACCTAGAAATTATAGAGATGGATGATGATCCACATGACTCAATTCCAATGATACACCAATGATGATGTAACAGAATGAAAACAAATTGTGATGAATAAAATTGGATGCATCAGGTGCCTTCAGCAGGTTCTGCTCAAAGTAAAGAGTTTGAATACAAACAGCATTTCAAAATCTGTTCTATTCACATTACTTTCCCATTAGGGTCCATACCCTAGTGCCTTTCTAAATTACACCATTAGTTAAGAGATCAAACTGAGGACCTCAGAAATAGCTAATAAAGTTTAGATAGATTATAAGAAACATAATATTGCAAATGTGTAAGTAATGGTTTGTAACAAAGCATGCATGTTGTTTGACAGTAGTTCTCACTGAAGAAACGTGAGCTCAGAGTTTCCAGGAAAATTAGTTTCAATTTCATTGAGTACTGACCAAGTGAAAAAACCTTTCTGATATATTTTACACTTTCCATGAAAAATTATGAAATTTTGTAAATACGGAAAACCGCATTGCATATGTATTCAGAACTATGCAGCTTAACAGTCAACACTTTCGTGATTAAGCTTAGCTTTACATAACGTATGAGGAATGAGAGAAAAGTAAAATTTCAAAGAAAACGGGTTCCTTCCTGCAGCTTTCAAAGATGCTCAAGCAAAGAGTTCCTCTAACGCATCTCCTGTCTGGCAAATAAGATTTTTTTCCATGGATGTAGTATGAATTTGTCAATTACAGGATGGTTTAACTGTCCTGCCTTGAAAGAAGCTCCTTGCCACAAGACCTGACAATGTACAATCTCTTTTTTTTCTGCCTGCACAGATTTCTGAATATTGAGGACCAATTTTAAAAGGGACACCTAAGAGTTGCTATAATAATTTTGGGGTTTCCTTTCACTGGTTTATTTTTTCCAGCCAAACATTTCCAGAAAAATTCTGTCCCTAAATAGTATGAAAGATATATTTTGCACAGTAAACACTAAAAAAAAAAAAAAAAAAAAGACAAAAATCAGGAAATGGAATATCTGAATTGTGGTAGCAATCCTAACACGGTCCCCACGGAGCACAATATATTGTAACGATCAATTACAACAGTGTGTATTGCAAGTTCCTGCAAAAGTTCTCAAACAGGAGTGGGAAATACATGTTCTTTGTACTACTATTCATAAAAGAAATTTAAAATTATGCTATGCGTGCCAGAAAAAGTACAGCATCTAAGAACTAAAACTATTGATGAGTGCTTAAAAGGAATTCACACTTCCACCTTTGCACCCATCATGTTATAACCAACATCCAAGTTATGAAACCTGTGAGAGATCGGGGAAAACATTTCCCCCCTTGTTTTTCTAATAGGTTTTCTCTGTGTTTTTGACATAATTTTCTGCTATGTATAATCAGCTTCTTTGTAAATATTCAGGTTCCGATGCAACAGGTATGTAGGCAAATGTGTAACTTCACACAAAACTATTTGCAGAGAAGCATTCACCTGCTTGCATGGTCAGATTCCCCCTACAGCTTCACAGAGATTTTGAAGAGATGAGAAAAAAATATATTCATTACAAAGCATGATTACAGAGCCACTAAAATTGGCGAGCACAGTCTGCTGTGTTTTCTGTAAGTATCTAAACATTTTTGGTAAATTGACTGTAGTCCAAGCTGGCAGTCTCCCTTTAAATAAAACAAGAGCGAAAACCACATCAGCCACTTAAGCTTGCAGCTTCATTAACTTCATAGCTACCTTAGTTCCTTGTCCCCTTCCCCAAATTACACCTCAGAAACACAACGCTGCACATCCATGCAGTTAAATTCGCTTCAGAATCAGCTACTGCGTCTCCCAAAATGCCCTAAAGGAATATTATTCTAGCTGGAAAAAATGCCGGCATGCCGCATGTTCTCAATCCCTCTGCTGAAATCATCCCATTTTTTTTTACCATCAGTGACACGAATTACGGAGTTATGAGACGCGAATTCCTTGTAATTATTTGTCTGGTTTTTGGTCTCGTGTTTCACAAGCTCGTTCCTCTCCTAGCCCTCTGATTTCACCCAGGCAGAACCGCAAGAAGCAATTTTGTACGTAAAGGCTTCACGTGCTACGTTAACTTCTGCCAGCTTAGGTACTGCCTTGAAAATAGGTGTGAAGATGATGTACTCCCAGAGGCTGAGCCGCAGTTAGACTTCTCTTGGGCAGTTCTCCTCAAGAAGTGGTAACAGACAAAAAACCTAAGAGCGGAGAAATATTTAAATATTGTGCTACCACTCCAAGAGCTGCCAATATTTGCTACTTAAAATTTAAACACTTTCCTTGCATCCCTCCAGGAAAGCTTCTGCATTTTCTGCCGCGTGAAACATTCATGCATCTATGTCATCAATTAAGGCTTTCAATACTTTCAATAATGCATTTATTATGTAGCTCTGTGCTACTGGCTTGCAATAAAAAAGTAAATTGAAAACGAAAAATGAGATAGGGGAGAAGATATTAAACGCAGCATATGTTGTTCTTAGGTGTACATAGAAGTCCAATACAATATTCATCTCCACTGCAATTTTAACCATATCAAGAAACATAAATTTTGTTAAGATATGACTAACACACTAGTAACTACACTTGAAACGTATCATTTTATGTGCACTTAACGACATTGCAATTGCCGTTCCTCTGAATATGAACTTCAGCTTAACATGAACAGTAACTTTACCGGGTTTGTTACACAACTGTTTTAATAATTCCCTGCTTGGCAACCTAGAGCGTATCTCGTACCACTGAGAACAGGAGAGAATCTCTATTTTTTTCAGTTTTCTACCACCAACGTCTTTTACTGGTAAATCTAACTTTCTTTAAGAGAACGTTCTTCCAAAGCCTGCTCTGGCATTTACAGATACCTCTGTTTATGTTAGCACAGCTATGCCCCCTTCTTGCCAGATGCAAATCAATGAAGTCAACAAAACTTACAAACAATGGACCACTCACCGCAGGACTCGTTAGGCGCAGAGGGTTCTCGTTAGCAGGCTGACATTAGCAACCAGCGCAGCCCAACAGCGGCAGGGGCTCGTAGAGCAAAACTGCTGATGCTGAGGATCCGGCGCCCACCACGCCACACCAGTCTGGGTCACGCGCAGGAAATCCAGTTTGCCTGCTCTTAGACTGCTCTGGGATGACAGCGAGAGAACAGCGAGGAGAACTGGGAGATGCGCTACAGAAGCACCTACTGAACCAACCTGAAACACCGGTCAGATACGCTTATCAGCTCTGCTTCTCCAGATGTAAATCAGGTCCCAAAGAGGTAACGTCCTAAACAGATGTTCACAAACTGATGGGAACCATCGGAAGAAAGGAAAACGATGAGGAAGATTGCTCGACTTCACTATCAAGGTCACAGATGCTGTTTGCCCTTGGATGCCCAGTGCTCCAAACAGGAGAGCAAAAATCACCCCAAGCCGGACGATGTGGAAAAGCAGGAGAGGAAAATCAGAGGGCACAAAGTGATCATAAAGGATGGGGGCAAGGAATAACCGTCAGTGAACACCTGGGGAATTAAAAAATGAGAGAAATAAACAAGAGAAACGCTGCAGAACACACTCTTGAAGATCTGGGAATTAAAAAACCATGTATTTCTGACCTTCACATCCTGATTAATAACTGATTTTTGTTGCTGTTTTTAAAGAAACACCCAGCTTAGGACAGTCAGGATTTGATTCTCTTTAAAATTATGAAGAAAACAACTACAAATGATGTTAAAAGGATTGGCGAACACGCACCTTTCAAAAGCAGACCCAACATACCGAAATCAGCATCCAGAAACACAGAACCTCCCCGAATAAACAGCGACGTTGATAAAATATTAGCTTTACCTGTGTGCCACAGGTCAATGCCGCTAAAAACCAAGGTAATATTTTACTACACAATAAAAGAGTAGCGTGAATAAGTGTACTGAAACCTGTAAATGGTAGCTGTGATGTATACTTTGGCACGAGCACAGTCAGCAGGTCAACAGTAAAAGCAATAATAATTATTTATGCACAATGGCATTGCAGCAGAATGCTGTTTTCAACCTCACAGAAGACAATGGTCAGCTAAACGCGGCACCTCGAGGTTTTAATTTCAAAAAATTACCTAAACTTAAGACTTTTTACAGAAATCCACCCTACTGCCATGCAATCAGCAGACGGAACGAACTCAAATAATTTACTCTTTTCTGTTAGTGTATGAAATTGCAATCATGTTGCCAAAGACTTCAGACCATCATTCCAACCTACAGAACTAACAAATAAAGTTGGAGGTAAATTTTAAGGTAAGAAACTGAAATAACTCCCCTCTGAATTAGTTTAACAAACCAATGTATATTACAAAATTAAAGCGTGCAGAGAAAGGTTTTTGCTAATGGCACTTAAATTTCTCTGTACCTTATTTAAAAAAAGTGAAAGATTTAAAGATTTGCATTTTTACTTTCCATTATTCTGAATTGTGTTACGCAGCAGAAAGAGGTAGATAATAACAATTAAATAGTCATGAAAATGTGGACTGTCACATTAATTTCTGAGTAATCATCTCTAAAAATATGAAAGAACACTTTACAAGCAAGAAAGCGTACAATCTGAGAATACAGACACCAAGGATGAGTGACACAGAACAATGCTAGGAAAGCCCTAATGTAGGTACACTTCACTTTGCAGATCTTTAACTGCTGGCAAGTACTTGCTGGAAGACGACCCTTCGTGATGGCTGGACTCTACTTGCGTGGGAAGTGGTGTCCTGGGATGGAGGCTGAGCTCTGAGGAAATGCGGTTGGGAATAACTCATTTGGAAAAGCTCTGTCCCTGCCTATCTCAGCGCCACTGAGGTACCACACTGCTTGCAAACCTGCGGCGAACCGTTGTCAACACAACCCTGCAGCTGCAAGCTGGGGGAGAAGGACATGGGATGCTAGAATCACAATTATAACGTCAGGTTGATTTATTGAAAACAATAAAAAAATAAATCCGTTCCAAAAGTACAAGAAAAATAACGCATCGAATTTCAGTATAGAAAACATCTTACCATACTGTTAAGAACAAATCCATCTACAAAGTCACATTTTATCGTTGCTACAAACTGAAAGGGGATAATGACTACCTTAACAGAATCAAAGACTGAAAATCCTGAACTGGCCGTAGAAGTAAATACCGAAGAGAACAGACAAATAACACAAAGGAACCTACGGGGCTTTCAGATTCAGATCTCTATACAGAAAAATATAAAAAATAAGATTAGGATCGTAAAAATGACACTGAATAAAACAGGGAAAATAGTTCAAAGAGCATACGTGTAATGAGAGAAACAAATTTAAAAGGCAGTAAGTGACCTTGAGATTATATGAGTTCCTAAACTTATATTAAGTTTGCAGAATAATAGAGGTTTGCAGAATAACAAGGGTGGAAGTGAGAAGAAAAAAAAAGCTTAGGAAATCACAGGTAATAGACCTCTTTTATATGCAGCTCTGCAATCTTCCCTATCACTTTCAATATCAAGATACTGAAATAAGACGTGATTAAAAGTAAAACACACACAAAAAAATTAAATGCTGGGTGACCAGTAAATTGTTCGCTTAGCTGGGAGGCAGCCGTGCAGGAACGCTTGAAATGTCCAAGTACATGCTAAAAAAGAGAAATATTGGCATGACAGGGAAATATAACTAGGAACAGTCAGATTAAATTAAAAAAAAAAAAGGAAAAGTGCATGCTGCATATCAGGAAAATCTTCCTGACAGCGAAACTGTGGAATAATTTCTCAACAAACTAGAAGAAGCACTTGGTGGCATAATGAAGGGAACGATGCTGAACTAGCAGGGGGGCAGACCAAAAGATCTAAAAAGTATTTTCTCCATCTAATTCTGACAGACTATTAAAGGAGACAATCAATAGTCAGGGAGGTAAGTTATTTTGATAAGCTCCATGGTTTTCGTCCTTTCAGAAGAAAGACCACGGTTGAAGTTGGGAGAAGAAAAAAAGAGGAAACGCCAAGCTGTGTGCTTTCTTACAGTTACTGCTTCCCATTGTGGATGTTACCATTATCTTTACATATGAAGAGAGACTGAAATAATCTAGAGAGGTCCCCCACACTACAACGCTGAGATGAAGAAGGAGCTTAAAAGAAACACCACATGGTCTGGCATCAAATTAAATGGGGAAGAACAGAGTCATGTTTCCTGGGGGAAAGAGACTGAATATTATGAGGTTAGTCACACTATTAGCGGGGCCAATAATGTCACTTAGAAGAAAAATAAGTGTGGTATATAACTAAATTTTTCACATCCTTTCAGTTTGGCGGAGAGACATACTGATATATCAGAGTTAAAGAGCAACAGCACAATTCTGCCAGGTGAAAGCAGTGAAGAGGGAATACTGCCATTTGGGTAGCTTTTTTCAACAATTCAGCAGATCAGCTGAAATCAGAGCCTAAATGCAACTCTTGTAATTAAAAAAATACAAGAAAACCCACCTTAAAGTATAACACAATGTCAAAATATACTTATATTTCAACACTGTATTCATGTTACGTTCCACACTTTTTACCCACAGTCAGAGCACTAACAATTCAGACTGAACGGCTCAGAAAACAGCAGGTTTTCTTTATTACGGATGCTCTTAGTGCCATTAACATAATCAGCTGCTTGAGGAACAGCGTTAAGATGCATGAGCCACTGGTAGGTAGTTTAGAAATAGACCGGTTAAAGATATTGCCTACTGAAAGATGCAGGGGAACAAGCACGGTCAAACGGCTCATGAACACCAAACTCTTAAATTATAAACCAGCTGTGCTGCTGAATTAGCATCTGTACTTCGGCCAAGTCACAAGCCTGTTGTAGCTCAGTATCTGTCGCTGTGAAAGGAGAATAAACAATATTTATCTTTTTACTTTATGAAGCTTTGGCTGGAAACCCTTGGGGGCAGGTAATGGGTCTCTCGTCCTGCTCTTCTAAAGACTGAGCAAGCAACCGCGCAAAATAAAAAAAAAAATAAAATTGCTATTTAGGACGCTGCAAGAGGGAAAGTATTTGGACAATACATTAAATTAAGTTCTAGATACACATCCAGCATCTCTCTTAAGTATCAAGCATCTAGCACTAGTACATCATATTGTACTCAACACCAACCTTTTCTCTTGGTTTTGTTCCTTGGTACCAGCCCAGAAACTAATGAAAGAACATATTCACTTCCTGAGCGCTTCTAAATGCTTTGTAATGGTTAGGTAAGTACTTTATGGAATAATAAAAAGCAGGGCTTTCAGGACACTGATCATTAAATGAGCAGATGGGCTGAGGAAAGGAATTTCTCAAAAACCAGCAATGAGATCCGTTTGCGGGACAGGAAGGGCAGTGCTGTTTTCCCTGAATCTGCAGAAGAGGGGTGGCAAAAACAGAAAAAAAATAAAATAAAAAAGGACAGACCATTTCCTAGGTGAATTGTGAAGCTGTTTGACCAAGGCCTTCCAAAACACCTCATCCAGGATGAGTTCTGCCATACCTCTGCGGTCACGGCAGGTCCGGCACCCTTTGAACAGTGGCACGTACCACTGCTACGCCGGCACTTCAGGCCTCCTTGTCCCCCACTGTGACGGCTGGAAAGGAAAGATCCCTCTCCCACCTCCTCCATAGCTCAACAGCAGCTTTGGGAAGGCACGGGAGGAGGGCTGATTTGGGGACCGTGGTCCCTATCACCTCTTGAAGAACCACAGCTGCAGCACGCAACCTTTCTACTTTGTGAAACACAGATTTGTAGAAGCTCCACTGCAACGGGCCAGCGCCTCTGGGCACCAATGACTTGCTAGCTCAAACTTGACACCAAAACCAGCCCTGCTATCACCAGCACAACGTTTTATAAAAGTCTGCAGCTTGCGTTTCTTCGTGCTTCGCAGACTTTGCACTCTGGCATGTCTCTGCAGCAAGCTCAAGACAACGCACGCCTGGACGTCTGGATGGAAAGGTTCACCTTCTGGCTGACAACAGACAGAAACACAAAGCACAACGCATCGCGTGACTCGTCTGAAGACTCTCTCTTACCAGGCAGCTTAGCATTTCGATAATCAAACTACACTCACGGAAAGCTGGGGAGGGTAGAAAGGGTTGACTCCTTCCGAGATAAGGGTGCTGGACCCCACAAACAAGGGTCAGCAATGGAAGGGGCGTTGGAAAGAACACCGGTAAGTTAATTAACCAGTTCAGATAAAACTGTGAGCTCATCTTCGAGATGAACTTAGGCTGCCAAGTGTCAAGAAGGGAAGATGCTTTCATATGTTTTCTGTTTCCCAAAAACCTCCAGGAACTCACAAGATCTATCACTGTTTTGACGGAATGTTTGGATGAAGAGTACAGAAGACATCAGCTATCAAGCCACACACAAAGTTTGACAAATGATGTCACATACATGCACAACACTTACCCAGCAGCTGCAGACACACGTACACCACTGATATCGGGTTCAAGCCCTTGTCAATAACTGAAGGTAGCAAAGCCTGTCTTTTGGCAGGCGGGAGCTGATCAAAGTTCCTGTGAGCGGTCTCATCTGAAATGCTGTTAGAGATTATTTTTTTGCTCATAAGGAATTTAAGTTGAGAGGAAAAGGAGTAGAGTAGAGAGTCCACACACAGACGGACTGACAAATATTCCCTTTTTAGTACCTCTTCAATTTTGTGAAGATTCCCAGTGATGCAGCTGTGCTGAAGGGCAGCAACCTATACCAGCAGCACCCTACCCCAACTCTTCAGACACTTCAGGTGGGTTAGAAATATTTGGAAGTTAAGTGAAACCCAAAGAGCTGAGGACATCGAATGGTGGGGGCAAACATGGTAATCTTGGTGGGTTGGGATATTTTTTGAGTTCAGGTCTAGGAGACAATAAAGACTTGTGGGATTTTTTTTGGAAAATTTTTGCCCCTGAATTATGATGACAACTCATCAAAAGAGTTTAAACAAAGCAACAAGGCCACTTCTCTTGTAAAAGGCTCTCATGAAAAGTGTCCTTCAAGAGGAATGTGGAAGAGAGGTGGATTAGGAGTAAAAAGTAGATTTACATAGTGTAAAAATGGGTAATGAACATCACACAACGTTAAATGAACAGGGCGAGGTGTCTTTCAAGGCCGTGCCTTTTTCCCATCAAACCTCTCAATGAAGCATGTGCCTGGCAGCCATTGCTGAGGAGGAAGAAAGCTGGTGACTTTTGTTGTACTCTGGCTTTTCTGAAACAATTTACCTGTAAAGACAATGACATTCTCTACTTCAGCTGAGGGCAGCTGAGTTCTTCCTTTCCGAGCAAATATCTGTGGATACTCTCTCATTTATATCAGAAACGAGCCTTCATAATCCCTGGTCCTCAAAGCCTGACTACAGCATGCCCTTCCCTGGGGATGTCATTATGTTGTACGCAGAATCATCCAGCAACCACCCATCTGGAAGTGGTGGAAATGGAAACCCTCGCCATTTCTACAGCCCTCTTTGCTACCAACTGCTTTCTTGGAGCTTTTTCTTGATGCCACCAAAAAAAATCCAACAGCAAAAGTGCCACTTAGTCGCAGATTAAAAAGGAGAATTGGTCAATTTGGTATAGAAATTGCCTTAGAAAATAAAAGGAATATAACCTTTTTTGGCTCTGTATGGCTTTTGTAGTTGAGGTACTGCCAAACGTCTTCTCTCCTTCCCTTCTCTTTTATTCCACCCAACCTTAAACCCAAAGCCGAGTTAGAAATCTGATTTTGGCATTTGTGAAAAACCATAGCTCCAACGGCAGAACATAAATTCTACTATACACATATAGACACATCTATATCATACACATAGAATACCAACGTGGCTAGTTATTTTCACTCAACTGTATCCTCTCTTACTTTTCCACAAAACATATAAATTCTCAGTTATGAATTTGAGCTTTACAGGCTGACATCTTCGCAGAAATGCACATTTCAAACTGTACTAATAAACTTTAAGGAAAGTCCCTATAACTACTTTATTACTGTAGTCTGAGATAAACCTTAATGTGCAGTTAAGAAGTGACATAAGATAAAAACTGTTATACGTGCTGCTTGTCTAGCCAGAAATCCCACCATCTTTATCTCTTAAAAAAGATGCATTTTTCATGTAAAAAGGCACATATCTCTTTAATAAAGCAAAGATGTTATTAAAAGTAAGCCCATGTCAGCAAAGCTTATCGACTATGTGATATAAACCTTAAATGCAGTAGTAACCATTTCAGAAAGAACACAAAAGCCACATCAAAATGATACAAGACTAAGACTCACAAATGCAAGGAAATTATTTCCAACTGGCCACAGAATACAGAATTATCTTTCCCTACAACTCACCGCATTTTACCTAGGTAATGCAGCTCACATGGCAAAGTACAGTTCTAAAATAATTCATTGTTCGGAGACCCTTATCAGCTGCAAAGCCAAGGCTGGAGCGGGGCCATATCAGCTGCAGAGCCAACACGGAACAGAGCGCGGAGTGGAAAGGACAGATTGCAGTGTCTCCCCATTCTACGGCTGCTATTGCAAAATACCAACCTCTGAATTTCCATCCTGTTTGTTACGTGAATGTCAGTTTATTATTCAAATGGAACGATGGCATATTAGTATGGAAAAGAGCGATACAGAAAACAAATTTAGGAGATTCTGCCACAGCCTTTTTTATCCTTTTAGGAAGGTTTATTTTTGCGTGAAACCACGCACAGTACCATTTCTAATACTATACAAAGATAGGACAGCACGAATAGTCTCAATACCATTTGTTTAAAAAAAAAAAATCCCAGAAGGACATGGCATAAATCCTTAACTTCCATTGAGAGCCTGAACAAAACAAGCACGCACACCAAACAAGAAAGCGGATGGCCCCAAACCCCAATTCCCACCTCAGTGTCAATCAAAACTCAGCATCTGTAATGTATGTTTTGATTTTTTTTTTTTTTTTTTTTAAATGAGGAAGGAATGATGCAAATGGTAACATCTAGACTTGTCATCTGTATACCAAAGCTCTCATTCGGCTGAACATATGCTGAAATTTAAGCATATTGAAACAAAGCGCAAGTCTCAGCCAAACTGAATTCAAAGTGGCTGGGATATTAAGGCCACACTTCTGCAAGACATGAAAGCATAGGATAAAACTGAAGCATGATCTTAATTTTCCCTTAGTTCAAAAACACATGCTGAAGCATCACCTTCATAAGAACAGACGCTATAACAGCAGTTTTCATCATCAGAGCTCAAAAGAGCTCAAAAGAGCCGGGCAGAGCGGGCTCTCGGCGAGCTCCCTGGCCGCTCGGCAAGGCAGGGCTGGGCCTGAGGCGAAGGTACCAACCCCAGCGGGCGAGACCCCGCGGAGCACGGCCGCGGCCGCCTCGGGAATGCAATGCCAACTTCCCAACAAACACCCTGCGCTCCGTTTTAGGTAGGTGCGAGATCTGGCTCAACATACAAGAAGATTTTTAAAGTGCAATTTAACAACCACGATTTATTTAGTGCCTGTGTGCAGAAGTATTTTCCTTTTTGTTAAACACAGCACAATTTCTTATTAGCTCTGAGAAACAGACACTACTAGACTGCAAACACAAACTGCACCTGGTGTTCTCCAATCCATCTGCCTAATATGCCATGCCTATATATATTTTCAGATACGTACACAAAAATGGCTTTCCTGTCAAAGAGATCCTGTCTACCTGCTGCTCATTCTTGAGGTCTGTGAGACTTCACAGGGTGATCACCAGGAAGTGATGTATTTTCATTTAGATACCTCAATATGGATTTGGTGTCTGAGTTGTCTGATCCAGTTGTGTATGACAGGGCATAAACCTGTGCCTAAAAAAAAATCAGACTAGGTATATTCTTTATCTATGTCAGTCTTTTAAATGACAATTCGAGTTGTATACAATAAAAAGCGCACATATGTGCGACTGGCAAGAGCCCCTGGTATTTATTTATAACTAATTACCTTTTGTTGTGGTTTTGTTTAGTGGGGGGGGCCTACGGTGGTAGAATTTAGAAAAATAAAAACACAGAAAATCACTGGATCGCTTTAGACGCCCTGCGTCTGAGCTCACTTCAAAGGGCAGCCACAACCCCAGGACAAATCGGGAACCCCTGGGAACACTGGCGACCTCCTGGCGAGAGCAGGTCACACCCAAGCGATGCTTCCCCTCTCCTGCCCAGGGCCGGCAGGGATGAAGGGCATCCCCGCCCATCAGCACCGCCCTCCGCCGACCGCCGTCCTCACCAGGTCCCTGACTCAGTGGTGATTAATTAGCGCAGGGGGTGGCAGAGGGATTAGACGCGCTGCAAACACCCAGTCTGGAAACCAGCTATAAGGTTCCTGTTCAAAGAAGAAAACTTTCATAATCTGTTTTGAAGAAAAGGGAAAATTTGAACTTTGATCTGTTCTAACGCATCACACCTGAGTAACGGCTCTACAATTATCGAGCAATATTGCCAGTTTATCTGCAGGTGATTGTAACACATAAAAACTAATTTACTGCAGAAATTTATATATGAAAGGGAAAAAAAAAAGTAAAATCCCCTAACATTAAAATAATTTTATTATTAAAATTAATATTATTTATTATTAAAATAATCCATACATTAAAACACACTGTAAATGGACTCTCAAAAGAGAAAAGGCATTACTTTATTATTTTGCCAAATTAATGTTAACCTGTATTAAAAAAAAAAAAAATCTGCTTTGTCAAAATGGTAATAGTGCATTTTAGCCTCATATTTAGAAATAATGCATTCAAGAATTCACAAATAAAATTTAAAATATACATTACCGATACGATATAAATCACAAAGGTAAATCCAAGTAAACATTATAAAAATAAATTATTGAAGCATATTCTGAAATATATACATGCTCTCCACCTTCAAGTTACTCTTTATTACTTGCTCTCTGGTAACAGTACATTTCCCGTAGGGATCGATTATGTAAATCTATACATATAAAAAGATGTATGAAGCACAGTTGAAACAAAAGACCAGAATTCAGACTCAACTTTAATATACCTAAAAGTAAGTTATGCCAACTACCACGTTCCCTCTTAACTTCCTTCAGTCTCTAATTATGTGACAACAGCAAAACCTATGAATATAATTCGTGAAACTGTCTGCGCTTTAAGACTCTTAATAGAACTGTAAATTGAAAGAGCAAACAAAAATTCTCCTGCGATGAGTCATACTCTGCAGTAATGTTTTAGAAAGAAATATCACATGGCAGTAGATATAGGTTCTGATATTCTCTTTGGAGCCAAATTCTCCACATACATCTGAATATTTAATATGCTGACGAACAGTTATGACAATGTCCTTGCTCCTATTGCACATACCATTTCTGAAGACAGTGGTCTTAGCGTTCAACGAAGAAAGTAAAAATAACAACACAGTGCCTCGCAGTCTGTGTTCCTACCAAAATTCTCTGTGGTTTTACAACTGAGGAAGTAGACATCAATCAAGCATTCCTGAAGTGCGTTTCCACCTTTCACGCATCTAGAACTTGATAAAGACGTTAATGTTGATCTGCACCGTGAATACCCATTAAAAGTTAACACACCTAATATTTGCAAATTTCCAGCCCTTTAACATATTTGGGTCCTTCTTTACAGCCTGAATATTATTTTTATGTTTGGGAAGGAAGCGGTGTACTGCTGCCAGAAGTGATGCAAAGAACAAAAAATGAGTTCTTTCACTCGGAAGATTTTTATCTCCGTCTTCATTCGGCATTCGAAGGCAAGAACTTATTCAACAAGTTGCTATCCGTGTTCCTCACGCTGGAGGTAAGATTGGTTAAAATATTAATCTGATGAGGAGTTAAAACCATAAGCTTTCACACATAACGCCGGAACTAGGCTACTTTTCTTTTGTACCTCAAACAAAAAGCAACCTGTGTTTATCTTGAGAGATTTGAGAGATTTCCTTATCTGGAATTTCTGCTGTGTATCTGACGTGCTTTGATACATAATGCAGCACAAAAATACTCCCCAGCATCAATCCTATCAAACGATGTAATATCAGTACAAACACGAAGCGATGTTTTTAACTTCTGATCAGATTAATATATTGTCGTTTCAGGGAAGACCTCTCATTATCTCAATATATATCATACCCTCTGAGGAGGATTAGGTAAACAAAGAGACAGCAACGCGCCAGCCACCCCAACGCACGTGAATCTGCGGCAATTTTCCTTTCCATTGAGAAAGCGGGATGAATTACAAGTGAGAGATCTGACAAATTATTATCTCGTTTTCTGCTGCGGAGAATTCGTCACAATCCCCGCAAAGCAGCGTGCCTTAGCCTCACGATTTACTGACTCGGCCGCAGCCCCGGCGTTCCCGCATCGGGACGGTGCCCGTACCCCTCGGATTTCTGAGCTGAGTTTACGTGAGGCTGCTCTTCCCTGCCTTTGATCCCGCCTGGTACGCGGCTGACTCTCAGCTACCCTGGGTGGTCTCCTGTCAGATCCCGGCGATCAGTGTCTCTCTCCACCGGTTGCCTTCTGGGGGGACTCCTCTCAGCCGTGCTCTTACATGCATCTGACAACTTTATTAGCCAGCTCCGATAGCGCTTCAGAACATCTCCACGGCGTGCGCACCCTTCCTCAAACAATCCCACCTTTGTAGTTGACTCAGAACAAATAATTCTGAGAACACTTCAGCTTTTATACTCAATAATAAGGTTGAAATGAAGAGAAATTTTACATTATGTGCAAGCCGGGGGTTGGTTTTCATGTTTGGGCTCAAAAAAATCAATCCTGGATTGATTTTTGTGTAGATATCGTTATTGTCAGAGGATTAATTGATGAATTTTTCATTTGATGAGTCAGGTGGAATGGGCTCCAAGGCACACAGTGAGGAGAATTTTAATTTACTCTGCTTCTCGGTGCTAAGCAGTAAAACTATCAATTGTGATACTCACTCTGTTAGAATTTTCCTGCTCAAAACCAATGTTCAGAGTATGTCTGAGCACAAAGCTGAATTTCCGGATATATGCACGCCCCACACTAAAACTTGCTTAAATTAGAAGTTTCTGAATGGATTTTAATTTTGTTTTTTCGAAAGCAGCCTTTAGTTTTAAATCTTCTTTGCAGATTTTCACACTTAGTATAATTAAAATGTATTTGGAACTCAGGCTTTGGGAAAAAACAAGCCTAGATTAACACAAGAAACCTCAATTCAATAGAAGGTATAACCTCGCAAGTCTCACTTACACTGTACCAGATTTTTTTTCAAATAGTAAAAAAAACCCTCACATTTTAAGTTTAGCTTTTTGTTTTAAACTCTGCAGCAGAAGTTGATCTTTTCAGCTATGATAGATCTTGGTATAAAACCACACAAATGATGAAATTCTTAAAGCTCAGAGAAAGTTCCTCTAGCTTATCTGCTGAACACAATGGGCCAAAACTTTTGCAAAGAAAACGGGCACAAAACACGCAGTGTCCATTTGGAAGCTGGTGCAAAGGTGTCGGTACAAACCAAACTCCTCTAATCCTGGTCGGCTCGGTATGAAATACTGTTTTTGAAGCAGCAGAAGGGTTCACTGCTTGCTCTGATTTCCAGATGAGTCTGCAAGGCTTTATTCAACACTCTGGGAAGTCCAGGAGATGCAACTGCATTTTCCAGGCCAGGAAAGAAGGCAAACACTGGGACATAAAGCACCCTTACGCTCAGCATGGAACCTCTTGCAAAGCTCAGGCAGGTTTGCCTAAGCATTGGAAAGAAAATCCAGTGCAAATGCAGCACTGCAGACACAAACCCAAAGTCTTCTCCCCTCGAAAATCAACATCTGAATTTATGCCATGAGATCCACAGGGAAAGAGTCATAAAACAAGGCAAAGCCAGAACGACCAAGGCAGACAAAGAAACGGAAGAAAGAGGCATAAAAGACAAATGAGATCGTGCTCTAGAAGTACAACCAGAGTGTAGCGATCAAGGTAAGCCAGGAGGAAGGAAAAGCCATTAATGGAGATGACAAGACCACCAAAGCACTTAGTGCCTTCTCCTAGGAAAGCTGTCAACACTTTTTCCAAGGCATTTCACGGCATTTCACCTCTGCAACACATTCAAACAGCCACTCATCTCCCTCCAACTCAAATGTCCCACTGGCTCATCTCAGTCCTGCTGTTACTTCTCACGCATGTTGAATATGGAACTGATTCTAGCCTTGAATCTCTTTTTCCGAGTGCTCTTTTTGATCATTTTACTGTCTGGCTTCTCTTCCTCCACTGAAACTGTTCTCACTCCAGTTACTCAAGCAACATATTGCCATGCCAAATCTCAGGCCTTGTCTGTACTTCTGCTGTGCGTGACAGTCAACTGAAATGAGATACCACTCCCATGGCTCTTCTTTTGCTTCCCTAGCAGCCCCCTTCACACACCCTTTTTGGGTTCTCTCTTCTGCAGTGTCTGGCTGTTCCATTAGGTCTACCTTCATCATCCTCTCCCACCACTATCCAGCCTCACTCATTCTCATGTTACCACTACGCTCAACGCTGATGGCACCCACCTCTGTCTTCCTTGACCTCAGCACCACACCACACAGGTATTCACGACTACTCTGTTCAATACTTCGAGCATCTACCAAAGGTCCATGTTATAGCACCTAAACTGAATAACTAAGCTCTTCTCAAAGTCAAAAGGAATTTCCAGAGACAAGTTTAAATCCAAGCTTCGGAAGTCAGCCAGTGGAAAAAAAACCAACAACTTATTCTATGACCTAATTCATACTCCCAACAATTTATTGTCCAGACGCTAGCACTAAAGCCTGGCTTATGAAATAAGGTCTACCTTAGTTTTGGCTTCACCCATAGGCTGGTTTCAGCATTATCATGGATCAGTTTATTTACATTAGTTAATGCACTCTAAAGCATGAGTGAAGACCAAGTTTTGGTCACCAAATCTGCAGCATCAGCCTCAGCACAGCATGACTCCTTTTATCCATCCTCTGAAAGACCTTGACCCTTCTTGCTTTGCCGACCTACAACCTCCTATTTTTGGCCATCCCATCAATCCAACACGCCATTTTTCTGGACTCCTTTCCTCCACGTTCTCCTACAATGCCACAGTCATTTTGCTCACCTTGAAGTCTCCCCTATTCGCAGCCTGATGGCCAGGTCACTTTATCTTTTTCATGTGCCCACTGGTTACGACAAACTTCTGCCATATGCCCATTTAAGGATGAAAATAACTTCAGGTAACAACATTATGCAATCAAATACTGTGGGTTTAGTTTTTCGTAGTTATTTTTAGGTTTTTTTTTTTTTAATAGGGTTTTGGGTTGTTTTTTAGTTTTTATAGTTACTTTAAGCTTTTTAGTAGTTATTACGATGTGTCTATAATTAGCCTTCCAAGGACAGTCTGGATACCTCGCGCAGCATCCATTTGTGGTGCAGGATTCTGGAATCGCTCCTTTAATGTGTGTGTTAAATATCAAGCGATTCATCTGCATGGATAATATCAGGAATACTACAAACAAAATCAATGGTGATTCAGCTCCTAAAACCCGTAGCTATAAAATATTAACAAAAATCACTTCATAAATACTACAACTATTTAAAAAGCAGTTTTCACCCCATCTAAACATGTCTGGAATTTCATTTTCCACCCCAGACATTTAGTAATTATTTTTCACTATTAAATGAATACCAAGAAGTGCCCAAAAGTAGGACAAATATTACTGTACTTCTTCTCACAAAAGAGAACTGAAGCAATTGAAAATACGCTTTGTCAAAAATGTCTCTGAACTTTTATACATAATACAAATACTAGCAGTGGAGTTGCAACCTGATAAAACTGAGATTTTAAATGAAAGTACTACCCTGCTACTTATAATTCAAAAGAGACTGACTTCATGAAGCTAAGCTGCTTGTTGTATAAAATCAAATCAGACCAGGATGGAATTTCATGCAGAATTTTCTGGAGCCTAACTGTATAACTTTAAAATCCACTACAAAATTTTAAACTATAGAACTTAACTGATAGTTATAAGCTGATAACGTTTCCAGAGGTTGTTTGGGGTTCAGGCTTTCAGAGGCCAGATTTGTCCCAGATGTCACCTCTGCTGAACAGGACATCTACTTGGAGACAAGCTTCTGTCTTGGCACCATTTTCAGCTCGAGTTTTACCTCAGGCTGCTCATTTTGCCCTGTGAGCACAACTCACCATCACTCTGAATTGGTGTAAAGGGATGGAAACGTTCAGGGTGGGAGGAGAGGAGAGAAGAAAGGAGAAGAGGTGCTTCTTAAAGGGGTAATTATCAAAGTAAAGAGAACTGCCACCTGGGAGAAAAGTACTACCTTACAGCCTTGATTTACATGTCACCATTTTTTAATGTGAGGTCCCAGCTGCCCTCTTTAGACACATGGGTGTCCTGTGGCTGTGGATCTTCACTGCCTGTGAATGTAAAACCTGGGACTTCTCCGCCACCAACAGTGAGTATGAGAATGCTGAGAGAAACGCGCCGTTTCATGAACTGGCAGGGCACCATCCAAGCTGTGGTGCCTTATCCTTCGTTCTCTGAAAACTGTACTTCGTAAGAAACGCCCGGAATGACAACTACAGTCAACGCAAAGATATAAAGGAAAGTAATTAACGTAATTCATTACAATATCTCAACAGAAACAAGAAGTGACCATCATAAATGACAACTACAAAAAGATAAGAGGCTTGACACAAATAATCCCAAACTGGGACTGGGAGATGTGGCAACAATGTCGTCACCTACTTAAAAAAATGTTATTATGACAGAGTCATCCTTTGTAACCGTGTTCTTGGAAATTTCCTTCCCTTAGCCCCTGCCTGGTGCCAGGACTGCGAACACAACCCACCTCCTGAGACCAAGCCACAGACCTCTCCCGGAGCAGGTGAGGGCAAAAACGTCAAGTTGAGAGACAAAAAAAAACCAGAAACCAGGTGAGGGGAAATACTAAAGTCAACAGATCACGAAAGACAGCGAAAAAAGCATTCAGATAAAATAAGTTTTAAGGACATTTGAGGAATGAATTATTTTAATGATAAAATTTGGAACATATTTTTTCAGGGGTGATGTAATCTTTTCAAAGTTTGTTAACTCAAATGGCTCAAATTTCTCGAATAAATATAACTTTTTTTTTTTTTGTGAATGATGCAACTGCTATTACAAAAAAAGAGTGTAATTTGGAAATGCTGTTATTCCCATAAGTGCAAATGAAAAATATATTTCTCTTTTGTATTTGGTATTTGATACTTGTCTTAGGCTATCCAATAGTAATTAAGATATCACTGTATTATCAGTGAACAGTCTTGCAGTCACTGGATTTTACTTAAACTCAGAGCCCTTCAGAAGAAGAACGCAATTTCTAATCATTAGCATTATCCATTACCCATTAAATATTATAATTTAATTAAGAGGAAAATCCCTTGATATTTACAAATAATCAAACCGCCACTCCACAGTCTCATAAAATAACCTGCGCTGATTTTAACAATCGTGTTTCAACCTGCAAAAAAAAAAGGGATGCTTTTCCAGAAGCATCAATAACTGCTCTCACTCTTCCATTGCACAATCTGTTGTGAGGCAGACATCCAAAGTCATCTCAAAACACTGCATGAGTGTTGATTTAAAGGTTAACTAGTCATCTTATTTTTTTTTTTTTCTCCTCTCCCCATGTCTTCTGGTGGAGTTGCTCAATTAACTTCCAAATATCATCTGATATGCAGACTTGGAGTCAACTTAGAGCATAAAATATGCAACCACTTCCGCGGCAGCATCGGTTTTGATTCCCTGGCCTCCGGACCCAACTTCTAACAGAATGCAACCGCGGGCCAAGTTACAGGGAAAGGGACACCTCAAAAGTCCCATCTGCAGATAGTCTGAATGGTCCTGCTTGTCCCGACCTGGCCGGATCCTCTGGAAGCCATGCAGCTCCGTTAGCCAAAGCACGGAGGCCCCGAATTTGTGCGCCACCAGCTCCGACCATGGGCAGAGGAGCATCCATCTGCACCTGTCAATCTACCGACCACTTCATTCTGGTCTTCAAATTCCTTGGCAGGTCTAGATTTTCTCTCCCAGACTAAACTTTCTGTACCATTTGCATCTAGCCATATACACCAGTCATGCTCTGGACCTGTGCCTAAAATCCCGTCTCCGGAGTGTTCCTGTTGCATGGTACTTTCCCACCAAATACAGAAAGTAGATACTGGCCAGATCTAGGATTTAGTATTAAAATATTCACCGATAACAGCATGTTATTTTTCCCTTTGGACTCCTTATTTCCTCAGGCTTTTTCTGGTCCTTCACAACAGAATTTCCAAATACCACATAGCTTATCTCCTTATTTATTCATTCATTGCCCTATCAAGTTATGTGAGAAAAGGCATAATTATTCCAATTGGCTATAGGTACATCTTCTTATTCACAAGATTTCCTTAAAATACTGTAAAGATTTGGCTTTGAACTGTATTTCAGATGTGAATTTACTCCTTCATTCACTGCTTTACAGAAAAGCTGGTTTCTTTATTGTCCTTGGAACGACAAACGAAAAACATTTTGCACATTGCTGCTGGTGTTGCTATCACGGATTTATTTTGCTTTGCTATTTAATACATTTTCCTTTAAAATAAGGTTTTTATTTTACTAATAACGAGCTAGCTCTCTTTCCTCCTTCCATGGACTTCTGGATAAAGATATTTGAATATGATGGGTGATTATAATAACAACGTCCATGTATGACGTCATATTCATATTCAATATTTAATCCGAAGCCCCAGAATAAACAATCTTGAGCACACTGTGCTAATTAGTTAAAAGTTAAGCTTAGGTCTTGGAATAAGCATTTTTCTCTTTTCCTCTAACTTTCATCCACCACTTCTCAGAGCAGAAGTGTATTGCTAAGTTGCTTCTTTTAATTTCCCATGCAATCCCTCGGATGCTATTTAGGACATCTCCTTAGTGTGACGTTTATGCAGGTAGTTCTCTCATAAGACTTCCATAATAATTTTCAAAATTGCTAGCATGTATTTCTTGTACGTAAAACACTTTTACATACAATCAGTATTAGATCTATTACATAACTTACTATCCAGCAAATAGCAGAGGAATTAAAGTACTTGGTTTTGGGCTCTCCTTCACTTCTGCTCCCTGCTTCACCCAAACTCCTAAAAAATCACAGTGGCAAATTTGGGATTTTCATTTTCTTGAACAAGCTGCACTGAACTATTCTTTAAATTCAGTTTGGAAATCATCATAAATAGCTCCAGCAAAAGAAAACAAGACTTTCTCAGCCTTGCGAATAAAGCTCCTAATCACCCAATGTATTTTCTAGTCTTTGTTTACATGGACTTTAAACAAAACATAACTTTTTTTTTTTTATTCGCAGTGAGCAAAATTTTTCTATGAAAATGGCTGCTGATTACAGCACTTCTTGAACAACATCTGGCTTGAGGTTTGGAGGTTTTTGCAGATCAGCATAACTAAGCTCTCGCTTTGGGCAGTCACCTTCTATGATTCAGGATTTCTGTATCTAAGAGGTGAACCACTTTTGCACAGCAAATGGGCTGTAAAATCAGCAATTGGTGTCTGGTAACGGAGTAGAGCAGCAATTTTAAGAGTAATTTTTAAGCCGAAGAAGCATACAGCACCAAGCGAGTGAAATGCAAAGAACGGCAACTGCTGATCTAGCTTGTCATCTGCGACAAATACAGAAATTGAATGGCAAAGTCACATACTAAACAGAACTTAAAGGAATACAGCACATTTTACTTCAGTAATCTCCTTAGTCTAGTTGTAGGCTTGCAAGAGTGATAGCTACAGTCCAAATTATTATAAGGTATTGGCTCTAAAAATGTTCGGAGGTGTTTACAGAAACTACAAACCTATATTCCTCCTAACTGTTTTAAAAAACAATCTTCTACAATTACTAGAAATAATCTCAGCTCAAAAAAAAAGCTAAGAACTTGATGGGAGGGAAATGCAAAATACAGTCCAAGGGAAAAAAAACCAAACAAACAAGACAACCAACACCTATGTTTTTAAGAAATGTTTTAGGTTAGAGCCACAACAAAATAAAAATTTGAAAATCAACTCTTTCTGAATTTTGCTGATGATATAAAACAACTTGGAATTTATAGTTTAAAAAGTAAAATTACTCACTGGAACCCAAAATACAAAATGTTAAAAAAGGGAAAATTATGGACGTTAAAGGAGAGGCTCTCCTCTGAACTGCAACCAGAGGTAAATGGCAGCTTTCTGTAAACTTGTCCGTTTGACTTTCCAACACTCTGACAAATTTCCCCGAATTTTTCAGCTGGTTTAGTTCAGATGAAAGTAATATCAAGCTAGCCAACTCCATTTCATTTCACATACAGCATATACCTCTCTCTAAGTATTTTAGTTTCTAAGTGCAACCATATAGAAAGATACAGTGACTGCCAGCCAAGTGTTAAAGAATGGAATTTGATAAACATTGGTCCAGTCTCGCCAAAAATAAATACTTTGAATGGTGATGATGAGCAGTATAGAGCAGTCAAAAACGTGTATCTCTACATTTTACATTACCAGCAACCAGCAAAATAACTTATAACTCGATTGTGCCTGATCTAACAATTGTTGAGGTAGTCAAGATGTAGCCTCTCAGCGTTATTTGCTTTTTCGAAATAGGTGAGAACTTTGTAAGAACCTACTATTTTGAGAGTAACCTTTCCATTAATGAAATATGTATCTGTACACGTATTAACATGACATAATTCTGAACTACCTACCTGAAATGTTACCTACGTATAGGCTTTAATTAATTTCTATTTTAAATTGTAAATTTTTGATCCGACCTGTCTTCAAACAGATGATACATTCTTGAAAGCTCTCCTAATAAAATACAAGTTCTATTCACCTGAATGGAATCTGCATTTTCTGGGACATCAAGACAAAACTCCCCACATTTCCTAATACTTTCCTGATATCTGATTCTCAAAATACTAGCTTGCAATCTGGAGACCAATGTCAAAGCTATTCTTCACAAACCCAAGAAAAACAGACAGAAAACCAGAAGTCGTATAAAAGAATGGGTCTATGTCCTTTCTTCTTTCCATTACAAAACTTAACTGGAGATTTCAGAGAGATTAACATCTGCCCTGTGAAGGCCAGCCTGCCATTCTTCCACCAAGAAAAACCTAGATACAACACTGAAATAAAATTTACCTTGCTTAGAATGCTCTAATAAACCATTTCTATACTAAATATATCAAACTCAAGTGAAAAACAAAGGTAGCGTTTCCAGCATTTGCTGAAGAGATGCCAAAGACATTTGCGGTGCAATCTAAAATTAATTTTATGACACCTATTCTGCTGAAAAAAAGCTATTCAAACTCTTCTTGCGACAGCGCCGAACTAAAAGTTGGTTCTTTCACTTGTTAACAGGATGAATATTCTAAAAAAACATATTTATTTAGCTTATACATACATATACATACAAGCAGTTGCACTGTAGAGGTGTGCTAATATTTGGCAAATAATTACATACAAATTTCCACCTTGCCAACAAAGACAGGATTTTTCAACAGTTCACAGTGAATGGAAAAGCACAATCCTATGATTAATTCTGTACAATGAATAGCAATATCACCAAAATCAGAAAATTCTTGGGTCAGATATGGAATTACCTACATTTATGATGAGGTATCACTCTCATCCCCACAGTCAAGTCAGCCACATCGAGAACTCGGTGACTAAGAGCGTGCTAAGAGCATGACTCCTGACACGCTACCACTTTTGAGAAGGTTCTCAGAGTTTCCTCTTGAGCTTCTTCCCAGCACTGAGTGCTGCTCTACCTCTGGGTTTGAAAGGAAAAGATGCCGAAAAGGCAGGGGCCACAGGACAACGTCAGTTATTTCTATAAATTTTACATCATAATAGTGGAAATTTTAAGATGTAAAATTAGATAACAGTTCAAAACAAAGTTGTGAAGTGCTAATATAACAATTAGATCAATAAACAACAATATTATTTTAACCTTCACCTGATAAATAGGTTTATAATTCCTTAGACTGCAAAAAAAATATTTTGGTACAGCAAGAATTTCAGCAGTGTGTACACTCTTCCTCACCATTTTTAAAGCTTGTATTTTTTTTCTGGTTACTTTTGCTGGGGTACATTTGCACTAAGAGCAATTATCCATATCT
This sequence comes from Tetrax tetrax, assembly GCA_009806455.1. Lineage (NCBI taxonomy): Eukaryota > Metazoa > Chordata > Aves > Otidiformes > Otididae > Tetrax > Tetrax tetrax. The sequence continues at coordinate 116,891 of WHYT01016349.1, read as the reverse complement.
ATTTGAATACAAATTCGATGCTGCTGTTTCATTTTCCAAGCAAAATGTTGAAAATCAACATTTGCAGAAAAAAAAATTAAAATTACCCATACTCAGGCTTACCTGGGTTTATACAAACAAACAAACAAAACGAGTAGGGGTACTAAGCGTTTTGGGAACCCTAACGGGACAAAAGCTGCCTTTGTAGCTGGACAGCAGAAGCCCTACAAGTCTTCAAGGTGACACGGTGGCAGAGGGGACGGGGGAAGCACCGCACCAGCGGCAGGTGCAGAATGGTTAATCTAGCGCTGAAAGGCCACCGTTCCCAACACATGGCAATTGGGCTAACAGGATTGACATCGGGGGACTCGCTCAGCAAGTACACCAACCTCTGAATGGCGGGGGCTTCTCCCAGCAGCTGCCCGGACGTCAATCAGCCGAAGGGGAATGTTACAGGGGTCACAGTTTGGGGCTGGTTCTCTATGCCTGACATTTCTATCCGTTAGTCAGAAAGACAATGAGAGAGCCACAAAGCCCAAGCATTACCATAGTCCCATTCAGTGGCACAACAAAATTGAGGGGAGTGGGAAAGGCCTCCCAACACAAAATGATCAACAGGAGAACAACTCAACCTACCCTCCTCAAGGGAAAGATCAGGAGAGCGCCACGGCACCGAGCAGTCCCAGGCTACAGAGGCAGTGACAGCTCTGCCGGGGAAGGTTAATCCCACACAAAGACATCATTTTTCAGTTCAACACTGAAGTTTAGTAAAGCTTATTTCTAAGCAAAACCGAACGTCCGCGTTTGACCTTGTGGGCAATGGCCTGTCAATGCGAACAGTCTGGGTTTTTAAAAAACTCTAAAAGGCGATTACAAGTCACAGGAACAGTTGTAGAACATTATAAATTAAGAGATTCATAATTTGGTTGTACAGAATAATTAATATGATTAGATTAGAATATCTATTAGCCTGTAAATCCACAGCAAGATGAGACAGAAGCTTATCTAGGAGATAAACTGTAATACCCGGGGAATAATTTTCTGACAACAACACAGCTAAATCAGACTTCTCCATCATGTAGGTTGGCAGTCTTCACCTTTGTACAGCAGGCAAGTTAAAAACAATGAAAGTCTGGAAAACAATTAAAATATGCAACATGCTAGCATTTAGATGGAGCGATGGGTTTAAGTAACCTGAACAGACCAAAATGATTTGAAATCCACTTTTCACTTTGGTACTTCTCCAGTGTTAAAGAAAATGGTTAATTTACATTGCCTCTACATTTTAACTTCAATAAAAGATTTGTAACTTTTACTAAAATACAAATACGTAGAAAAGGATGGAGGGTCACACATGGTGTGAGTGGTAGCATCAACCCCAGGGTTATCACAGGCATATAGCTGCAGAATAAATCTGTACAAAAAACAGAGCACAAACTGACTTTGAAAGTTTAATTACCTACAGAGGCAGAAGATCAGGATCTAAAAATAACGAGGAGACACTTGTGAAGAGACAGGAGGAGCTGAACGCTGTCTGGCAACACGGTGTGTCAGGACTTGGTTACACTGGAATTGCACATGCAGAAGACTGTTGTGACACGAAAGCACAACTCCAGCCCTCCACTGAGGCGAAGGAAGGACCACGGGGCTCAGTGCCTCTTGAGAAACTTACTGAACAATTTATCAGCGTGTCCTCGTGCATAAACAAGATAAAACCTGAAAGAACTGCACCTTCACGTGGAAGAACCGAGTCCTGAGACGCACATCCCCTTGAAAAAATACAGTGTATATTTGTGAATAATGGCTTATTTCCACAGCAATGCTTGCAGGTTCTCTTCAATACCGTCCCTCATTTGTGAGAATTTTTACCCTTCAGACTCTCCCTTGCATTAAGAAAAGAGCACTGAAGCTCACGGTACCCAAGCAGCCTTTTTTCTTAATTCAGAAGTTGAATTAAGCAAAAATGTTCATAAACCAAACACGTAAGGGACACAAAATGCTAGAGTGCAAACATTTTGTGGGAAGATTTCTCAAAGGAACTAAAATTGGATTTCTTAATCTTTTAACCTAAAATTCAGAACAAACAGCATACAATTCAAATAGGTGAAAGAAAAACCTCTCTCCTCTCTAAATAAAATACTCACAGAAATATCAAATTCTGACTAAAGGAACATACGAGAAAAAAAAAACAACAGAGCAATTCAGTTGCTGCAGATTTGTTCCTCTGTGTGAGATGTTACTGCATATTCCTTTTCTGCCCGTGTAGTGGCAAATAAAGCTTTAAAAAGCATCTGAGTGCAGGGCACAAGTGCTGTGGTGTAAAAGCAGTATCTTTACAGGGTCTGAAAGAGGGAGATTTCTCGTTGCATGGTCAGATGGTTGTTGGGGAAGGAATATTTTCCCAGACTTTCAAGAAATGTATGGAAAGCAGAGGTTTGCACACCTCCGTAAGTCAGGGTTATGAACTTTTCAGGTCAAGAAAATTTCCTCATAATTTCTAATAAAAAACGGAAATCTAGTAGAAATATTTTGGATTACCATCCACCCTATATACACTACTCTTTTATACACAAATGAAGTTGTTAGAAATTGTTTTTACTTCTGTTACGGGTGACAGAGGAGGAGACAAGTCAAAGAACTAAAACCTGGAAGTGAGCAGAAATCAAAATAAAGTGTATATTGCACATATTTGGTATATCACACACTTACAAGAATATATAAAAGTACCACCTGTGGACTCCTATGGTCTATAACCATTAATGATTTAAAGACACGACTGAAACAGAAAGAGGGAAAGATCCATTTGTATTACAGTAAATCTCACACACAGAAGAAATTAGGTAATCTAATCATTTTCTCACTGCTGGTAAATATAAAAGGCTGAGCTCCCAGCTTTCAAAAATCAAGCCACAAAATAGCTCTCAAGTCTATTCACTCATTTGTCCAGGTTTTGTTACCTTACCAATCTTTTTTTTTTTTGTTAACTCCTTTCTGAAAGACTACTTCCAAACTACTTCCAAGAAAAAGTATTTTTCAGTAATGTTGCTGTAAATGACCAATTCTTTGAGCCTGATGATAAATTATCACCTTTGAATGCTATAAACGTTACTCAGAATTGTCATTTTACTTATTATTAATACCTAGCATTCACAGAGTAGCACGAGGAAATGTCAAGGAGTAACTTAAAAGCGCTGCAGGTTGAACGGCAATGCAAAAGTACGCACTATAAATGAGTATATTCCTATCGCATAAAGCCAGTAGTCTGTAGCTGGGTATGAGAGAAAGCAGGACTCGACTCTTCTTTTGCACAGTTCATTTTCTACAGCTGACCTTCAGTTTGCTCAAATATACAAAACCACCGTAGTCTATTCATTTCCCTGTAAAAAGCAGATTTCTCAAGTATAAGATATTATGTCTCTGAAAAAAAGTAAATCTTCTTTAGTTAAGCACCAAGCAATGGAAAAAATTATTTAAGAGATCACTCATAAAGGAAGAAATCAAAGCATGAAAAATAACTGGCTACAATTTAAAGCAAATCCGTATCCACGACTTCTCATATATAAGTATCCTGAAAAAAACAGAATGCCAGCCCTGGTCTTCAGGAACTTTTGAACAGTATGACTGCTCCCCTTACTGCACACTCTTCCACAAAATTGGTCATTAGAAATCTTCAAACCATTTCAGAGCTACTGAAATGGCAGATAGCCGTGCGCAAACAAACTGCTCCACTTCCAGCGCCGACCCGTGTCAGCGTCCCTTGGATGCTCAGGGTTACCCAGACCAGAAGACGATGTCACTTTTTTAGGGATGGAAAGTAGTTTCACATTCTATCCTACACACTTCAAAAAAGCATAGCATTACATTTAAATGATCCTGCCTCTTCATAAATCTAGTATTGCATGACACACAGTCTTCCAAAGGAGTTCAACGAATTTTTTTTTTTTTTTTTTTTTAAGATTCTGGAAAATGAAGAATTTATTTCCATAAAGCAGTGAGAAGACTCTAGAAACTTCAGTTTTTGCTTTAATAAAAGCAGTAGAAATAAAAAAGAACTATGGACCTTTTCAAATATCACTAGTACTCAGTGTTCTTTTCCACAAGACAGAGCAAACTGCATAACACTACAGATGGGTGAACTACAGTATCCTGAGGGGAAAATGCAAAAAAAAAAAAAAAAAAAAACCAACAAAAAAGCATGTTTCCCTATCAACACCCACAGTTTTTGTTTAACTAAACTGGTATATTGAAAAGAATACCAACATTGAGACACTGGCCAGGGTGTCAGGGGAAAGGAGTGTCATTTTCAGGCTTGCCACAGATTTTTTGCGTAGCTGGTGCAAGAGGCTTAATTTCAGCACGGCTGCTACTGCACCTTGCTTACCACTACATGTAAAAAGTGTTCAGTCCCTTTTTTTCTTCCCTTTGGGAGTCTCATCAGAAGTGGGGCCATGTGTACCCACTGCATGAAGGACAGTGAATTCTCCTGCCTCACCTGTAATCTCTCCACAAATCTAACAGCGGGCAAAAATAATAATTAAAACATGTACTTTGAAATACAGTGATTCAGTTTCAGATTTACAATCATTAGATCAAAACAGTCTAAGCAGCATCATTTTGCAGAGATGGTCAGAAAGTCAGACTCTGGCCAGAGAATGTTTCTTTTTCATCTCAGCATTTCAGAATTTTTTTTTTAATTAAAAAATCTAAACAGTCCTGCCAAAAGTCAAAGTATTTTGATTTGGGCACGCTGATAGTGGGAAGAGCAGGCTAACTTTTACTGGTGGCAGCCTTTGACAACAGTAGGCATTGCCTTTAAAGACTATGACCTCTGCTAGTTCAAGCAGGCGTTTCACTACGTAGGGCTCAGATGTCACCCCTAAAAGACAGTACCAAGTAAAGCTGCATTAAATTCTCCTTCAAAAATAAGGATTTTCTGGTGATTTTCCCCTAGTGATTTTTCCTTAGGCTCTGCTGTTCCACCACTTTTCACCACCACGCCCTTTCTCCTCTGGCTTTATATCGCTGTGACACAACACACTGGGCTCCCCTCCTTCCCTCACATACAAGAGACAGCAGCCACGCTTTAACGAGTGAAAAACACACTCTTTGCTTCCAACTTCTAAAAAGTGTCCTTCATTTGAGCAATCTTACTGATTTTTACATCCTCTGGAGAAGCAACTGTATTCAGAATCTGATTCTTTATGCCTTTTCTTATCACACGGTAGCTACCAGGCATTGCACGAGGCTATCTGCTTTCCTCTGATCTTTACTGGAACGTCCTTGCCATCCCTCTCCGTAAGCACCCATTCAGCACATCACATACGATAGCTGGTGGAATTTGTAAATCCCATAATTACACTTGGAGAGGTCCAGAGGCACGTACCGCCTTGCCGTTAGAACATCATAATCATTTAATGTAACCGCTTTAGGCTTAATTGCCCCTCATATAAGAGAAGTCCTCTTTTGGGAACCATGGTTAGAAAGGTCAGCACTGAACTATTTTGGGATAAGATTCTGGAAGAGCCTAGGAGTTGTGAGTCAGAACTGAACCTGAACGCCTTGTCTGACATGATCCCAGCTAAGATTATCCAAGAACTGGACAACAATCCGGTTGCTGCAGCACTGCATAATTTTATATGGCCACACGGTAAGACACCACATATGAGGTACCCTACAGCTGAAGGACAAGTGAGTCTTAACTCCAGCTACTCCAGTGGTCACCTTCTAACATCCCATTTTAATGCTTAGTCTCTATCCTCAGACAAGTGGGTGTCCAGTAATTCTCAGTCTATGAAATATAAATATATATGCATATTTGGAAAAAAAATACTGGAAGAGAACAGAAAACAAATGTCCAGAACAGATTAACTGACTCCAGAACCTGGTCAACAGGAGATATCACAAAGCTCTTCTTTCTCACAAAGTAGCTCCACCATGTCACTCAGAAATTGACATGACGTTCTGAGCAAAAATCAGACAGTAAGAATAAAGATTTCAGTCTAATTCATCAGGTGAATAGTGAACAGTACTGCAACACAGAACTGTCATCGTTAAAGGCTGAAGAATTTCTTGCTGCTGGCTTCCAATTTGATGATTAAGGAATAGTCACACTGCAGTGATGGGTGGCTGGAAATTAATTTATCGGCCAGTCCTTAAGGCCAACAAAATTTCAGGAACTTTCTTCCTACTTACTTAAAACTTTACCAAACTTTAGCTATATCTTATAGCTGGTTTTGTCTCAGGCTGAACTGCGTTGAAAATTTCCCAGTTAACAGTTCATCTATGTGCAAGGAAAAGTCAAAATACAAAGACATTATTTGTTTGCCAACTTCACAAAAATCTAGCAGACTTCACTACAAAACACTCTAGTGTTTTTTTTTGAATTGGGGACTCAAAATTTGCTGGGATTTACTGCTCCCATTCCCATAAGATTCTAGTCAAAACCGGCCAGCCTATAAACTTCTGAAAAATTACAATTTATACATTCTCAGTAGACATTTCATAAATTTTAGCAGCCAAAGTACACGAGGTCTGAACGAAGCAAGTGCTTGCCATGCAGATGAACATTTGCACTTGCTAAGTTCAGGTCTCAACAGTGAATGAAAAATATGGAGACTGTCTTGCTGTTCACCAGTGTGCATCCGAATTGATGTGCACCGAAAAACAGATGGCAGAAGAAAGCTATTCCACCTAAGTTCACGAGGAGAGGAAAGAAGAGAGTAGAAGGGAAGGTAGGCGATCATTTGGATATCGGTATTAGGACACAAAACTGGCTGGAGGGAATGGAAGACGGAAACAGCCCAGTGGATTTACCTCTAAACCAGTTTTAAATTGTCCAGAAATAGAAGCCTGAAAGACTACACCTCAATAAATGGGTCACAATCACACTTCATGGCAACAATAGCGATGCTCCTACTTCACCCTGAACCCAAAACGCTGGTTTTATAGATATTCACACACCCCATATATAATTTTTAAAGAAAAGTGGAACTGAGACTACTTCTCCAGACAAGTATCACCTGCTAGTGCAAGCAACGAAGATGTATATGCGCTTCAGAAATATTCTGGGAACGTGCCTACAGTGGGGACTGTTTGGAAACTTACTGCTTTAATCCGTTTTGTAAGAAAAACGGTGAGTTGTATTGCAAAGTGAAGCATCCTTAAGTCAAAATATCTGAGCTGAAATATATCAGGCTCTTTCTTTGTGTATCTGTGAAGATATCAATGAAATTTTGTTTTCCTAGATAGGTCAGTGCATGATACAATTAGTAAAACAGTATTTATCCATAACATTTAAGAAGAGGACTCAAACTTCAACTGCTGCCCATCATCTCCCAGACTGATGTCAGGGTAACAATATCCAGAATTTGATTTCAAAATATTGTTACTATTTCTTCAGAAGCTCACAACATGGATAAACACTGTACCACTTACTCCACTAAGCTAAAGACCTTTTTCCACCAGGAAAAAGTAGGTCACATCTTTCAAAACACATTCGTAAGTTTTACTGTATGCAAAATTAGTTAGGAACCTGAAACAGCACTTAAAATGTCAGTAAAGGCACACACACAAAACAATATGGCAGAATACTCTACAAGAGATGTAAAATCTAATTATTCTTCCTAATTCTTAAGGATTTATTTTGCTACCTGAACCTTCGTTGAACTGATTATATTCAGCATTACTTTGAAGCTTAATCTTCAAAATTAAATACATTTAAGAGACACATCAGATGGAGTTACTTTTAAACAACACAACACCAGAACTTGTACAAAATACAGGTAAGAAAGTAAAAGTTTGCATCAGAACCGTATCAGATTCCATGGACGTACCGGACCCTAGGGGCACATCCCTCTCCATCCATAAAGCCAAGATCATAAGTACTGCAAGACATCATCAGAGGGAAAAACAAAACAAAACAAAAGAAAGGCAACAAGAATGTTCCAACACTTAAAAAACCCACACTCCCACTCTCTAAACATCTTTTCTACAGGTCACCATTTTTTGCAGCCAAACTACTGGAGCTTCCTTTTCATTATTTCCTAGAAGGCTTGAAGCTGCCTGTTCCCAGGACAAAAATTAAGAACAGGAAGAAAAACTTTGCCATTAAATCTGTTGCTGGACTGGACTTATCACCTTCCTGAACTTCAGACTTGTGTCACTCCAGAAGGAGAAAGTGGAAGACAAAGGTCATGAATTTGCACCGTTTCCTTTGAAAAAGGGTAAAGACACCCTTCCGGATCGGATGGTGTGGAGGAGGTCTGGAATGCCATAAATGCCAGGGGCGAGGGGGATACTGCTGGAGGTGGTCCCTGCAGAAGGAGGCTGGGGGACACTGGTGGGGCTGCGTGCGGGAGCCCCTGCCTGGCTGTACCAGTTAGCAGGGATGCACTCGCCATGGCTGACAGAGCGCACAACTTTCACAAAAACAAAGTTCATTTCAAATCGGATTGAAAACAGGTCTACTGCTAAAAACGGGATTTACAGCTGCGCCTCAACACCAACTTCATTTAAAAACCCCCAAAGGAAGTTTCACTGTCAGCACTAGCATGAATTTCTTGTGACCGTATCTCAGAATATTAAAGCCAAGACACCTGTAAAATTGATAATTGCTGCCTTTTCTTCAAATTTTCATTTTTAAGAGTGGGCGTACTGCACTAAAAAACCCCCAGACTTACGAGCAGTACCTCGACAAATACAGATGTTGAACGTCACCACAGTAAACACCTGATGCTGATCCAGGACCGTTACCTAGGAGCAGATTTCATTTAACTGAGCACAGGATGCAGCAAAGACATCTCTCCAGGTTCTATACGGTTTTTAAAAGACTATGTCAACTGTTGCTCTTAAGAATATTTTGTTTTTAGAGAATTATTACCTATTCCTAATGAGTTCCTTATTTAAAGGCCTTTCAATAAAGATGTGCAGAGGAAAAAAAAACATAAAACAGCTATATCAAATTAAATCACAACGCAAGTCAGCCTGTGTGACATCTGAAATACTACTGTCTTTGAGGAATGGCCAGTGCAACTCCTTTTTAATACATCAAATACTGGGTTTGAAGAAAACAACAACCTGAAACAGCACTTTTTCAGTGCTGCAAATTATAATCAGCCTTTTCAAAAAAGAAAAGTCACATGCACATTCCAAACCCAAACGACATTAAGAAATTAACTGCGATTTTCCCTGAATGCCACACATCTTACAGTAGCATTTATAAAATGAAAAGTTACAACCAGCTAGACAATTAGGACGCATCTGTCTTTCTCTGCATGCACACTTGCATACATACACAGAGAGGCACTTGAGAAAGCAATAGTTTTAATTTGAAAAACGTAAACTAGAGAAAAAAAATTGGCTGAAAAAGAAGTATTTGCCTAGTTATACATGTAAAATGATCGCATCACAAAACTACTACCACGAGGAAGTAGCAACAAGGTAAAAAACTAGTGTTGGTTACGTTCTCAATTAATTTCTTGAAGAGGAACACAAGGACTCAAGAGTTTCAAAATATTAATTACATGGAATTGGTCACAAGTCAAAGTAACAACTACTTATTTTGATTGTCTTTGGTGCTTAAAGATTATTTTATATTGGAGCTCTTGTCAAATACTACATAATGTCTCCCCCCAAAAATTGATGCGAGACCTTCATTTCCAGCAGAAAAGCCTTAAAGTATTTCTTTATCTGAGAAGTGAGGTATCCAAGCAGACTGCTGCACGTAGTTTTTATATAAAACTCCCTCTACTTCCCTATCCTCACATCTGCATGAAACTACATTCAGAGAAGTAAGTTATATGTACGAAAAGCCCTACAGAACAACACAGGTAGAGTACGTGAACATACGCTATGGGATGGGGGGCAGGAGGAAATTAATCTGAATCAAAAAATAGTTGAATGTTGTTATTTGCAGAAAGGATCTGTTTCAAAAAAAAAAAGCAAAAAGACAAATACTGATCTAGCACGGTGATCGTAAACACAATGAACTCAATACTTGCATCAGTAAAAAAAGACTAAATTAATGACAATGTTTTGACACTGCTTATATAATCAAAACCAGTAAGTGTTTGCTTTAACATCTTAATTAATAAACTAAATTTTAATCAGTTGTTAGTAACAACTGTTTTCAGTATTTGTTTGACAATAACGACACTGCATCATCAAAATGGACTCACAGAATCACTTATTTTTATCATCAGCTGGTATCAGCTGAGTACTAGCACTCAGACAGTCCTCAACTCAATATAAACATCCCCGTTCACGAACCAGAGCTGTCAAGTCTTGAAAATCCTGCATCTGATCTCAACCATGCGTGATGTGGAAGGTGCATATTCCACATGAGTAGCTTCCGTGTTTCATGGAAAAGCCTCCCGTTATCAGCATTCAGGAGCTCATTCCAGAAGACTCAATCATATTGCTCCCAGCGCTGGAGGTAGAGTTGGGATTCAAAACACAGGCTCAGTTACCAGGGGTCAGCAGAAACTCAATCACTTGTGCACTGAAGCACTGTCAACGTTTTCTGCCTGCATTTCCCAAATTATTTTTACAGTAAAAAGAATACTTACATATTAGATAAATATACATGTTCCTAAGGAAAACCTAAAATGGCAATGAGTAACTCCTAGAAAATGAGTATTAAAATAAATGATAATATTTAATACAATAACATTTTAAGGATTCTTATTCATTAGAAGCAAGCAACAGTATAAGACCACAGCACTATTAAGTACAATTCTGTCTTTTACAGCTAAAAGAGCAATTGAAATTAATCACCACAAAAAAAAAAAAAAAAAAAAAAAAAAAATCAGCCACGCTTTGCTATATTTAAAAATTCTTAATATTTCCTAAGTTTAAACAAAAGTCAATCAATATATAAGGGATTTTTACTGTTCCATTTTTTTCTTGAAAGAAATAACTGAAAATGAAATTATTCCGTTTTCGTAATGATGTACTTTGCCCTGTCATGTCTAATTTCACTGTTTAATTCTACATAGAAGCACACATCTTTTTAAAATACACCTATCCTATGCAACTCAACTTTTCTCCAAAGGGAACACAAAGCGAATTGCCCGGGATGGGTGATAATAAAAGAAGCACCACCGTTTATTAATTTTGTATAAGTTATCTGCCACCCCAGAGACTCCTCGGAGGGGAAGAAGATGTCTGAATTTCACCATACAGTGCCACAGGCACAAAGTGAGAGAAACTAAACAAGCACATCCTGAAGGGAGGGAAAACGCCTGCAGCGGCAAATGACCTACTACATACCTCACTCTCAGATTTTTTGATGTTATAATTTGTTAATTTCAGCGGAAAAAAAGACAATTACCCACAGTTTTAGTTTGTTCTAGCAGAATTATTAAACTTTTTAAAGTTTTTGATCAAAAGTGACATATATCGTTCAAAAGATCTGCGTGTTTTCAAAAGATTACAATCCTGAGTAAATTTGCATGACAAAGTCTTTGCCATATCTATTTCCTTATTACCTGAAGCAGCAATGTGCATTATTAGAACGGTACTAAACTATTTAAGGATGTAGCATATCACATTTTTATTTGAATGCCTGCGCATTAAAGTTAATATTCTCCAGCTCAATGCACAGTAAGCAAAAGATAATTTTATTCAAATATGCATTTCATGGTATGAATAAGGAAGTGTTCATCTCCCCATTGAATTGGTAAGTCTTTTAAGTAATGATTCATTTGAAAAATCAACAGGGCATTGCAGTTTAGTGTAATATTAAATGCATGCATATACCACACCTATACTGACACACGTGTAATACTATTTCTATTATATTTATCATAAAGCATTTAATTTACATATTGTAATGCATTAAGATTAGTTAGGTGACAGTTTAACCATCTGTACATCTAATATGTATGACAAAAGACAATTTTAAATAGGCATGTATTTTTAAATGTTAGTGGGTTAATTTCTTTAAAGGATATAAAGAACATGCATGTATATATCTCATTCCTGAATTAATATCCTCCTGAATAAACAGAACAAAGTTGTTGGCTACTGATTTTTTTTTTTCATAAAGCAAAATGAAGCTTAACATACTAATACGGCAATTTATATGTCAACTAATGAACAATTAACAGTTCACCCCATCCTATATGACCATAATTTTAGTAAGTTAAGATTATCACTGTTAAAATTACATTTCTTGATGAAAAAAAAAAAGTTTGTGTGCGTATCTATACTACTTAGCATGGCGCCACTCAAAAGGCTGTATGAACACAATAATTTACAAGATGATCAATAACAGAAAAAGTTGCCAAAAAAACGACAAAAGTTATTTTAAATTCTTTGTTCCATCACAAGGTAAGCACACTTAGAAGATAAGCACATTTTATTACACAGAAAAAAACCGCCCAGCGGAGTTCCCATCCTAAACCGTACCATCCCGTGTCGGCACTGCTGTGCCACCGGCGCTGAGGTGCTGCGCTAGCACAGCTTTACTGGACCATCCCACCTGAGATGTGAGATACCACTGCTGTACAGCACACCTCCTGAAATACGAGTTCTTCCTCAGTACTGCGTTCAGATAGAACAACCGCAAAGCTGCGATACTTCCACAAATGCGAATTCTCTGAATTAAAACAACTTTATTTTCTTCTAAATAGGATTCTTACGAAATGGTCTATTTAGAGTAAAATCCAAGCTACCAATAGCTACTCTGTTTCCAAGTACAATAATACAGTGCGTATTTACCCATTTCCCCTTCAAATGCTACGCATATAATCCATTTGAAATAAACACTGAATCAGAAGGTGATGGTTCCACAGCTAGCTTCCCACAAGCAGATCCTCAAAACTTCTCCATGCAGGAAGAGCAGTAGGTTGCTGAACCGAGACTAGTAAATAGTTTATTGCTAAAAGTTTTGTTACTACTCTGCATGCAGAATATTCTCTATCAAATAAACTCTCATATTCCGGCGGTACAAATCTCATTTCGATATAATCCATCAGAAAATACTTCTCAAAAACGTTGATTATGTATTTGTTAAAGTCCTGTTCAGTTACTGTTTAGAGTGTTGTCAGTGATTTTACTTTCCTTTAAGAAAAAATAAAAGCGCAAATAAGTAAATAATTAACAAGGGGTAAGAGTCTTTTACTTTGAAGTCATTCATGCATTACTTATCAATATTTTGTATGGTACGCACATACTACACTGTGTATTGAAATCACCATTCCTAGTCAGGTTTTATAGTTCAAAATAGCTGCTTTAACAAAAATCGTTACAGAAAGAAATCAGAAGAACAATAAATTTCCCACATTATTAATGCAAAGTGAGATGCATTTAATTTCACAGTAAAACTGTTCATCTCTATAGAAATCAATGATCATACGCAGTGGATGTTCACTCAATGCTGTTTAGACGTAATTTTAAAAATTTGTTAACGTATATTATGTCTGATGCTTATGTATTAAGGTTCAAAGTTGCAAATGTTTTCTGTTAGCTAAAATGACTACCTGCAAAATAGATGTATGGGTAGGAAAAGAGAAAGGGACCAAACCTGAACTCGTATTTTTATGCAGAAATTAATCTCTGTTCTTACAATTACCAAACTGCACAGACAATAGCACACTACAAAGTTATTGTATTGGCTTAAGTAGATGACATTATTTTTGGAGCAGACTGATTTTATAATATTGCACGTACTTAAACAAAAGCTCATAGTTTAAAAAACAAAAGGGATGGAAAATACAATAGAAGTATAAACCTGACCTATCTCTCATCTTTTCTTTTCAAACCCAGGCTACTCAAGAATCTTCAACTAATTATTCCATTTTATTGATGGCATTTTTCCCAAGGGAAGTTATTTAAAAAGTTTAACCCCTGAGCAAGTCATGGCTTCTCCTGCCTTTGAAAGTGTCAAGTGCATTGATTATAACTGCAGGAAGTGTTACCTTCTACCCAGAGAATCTCACCCTGCACAATCTTAAACACTGTCTCTCTCCCAAAACGGCTTTGATTCAGCAATTCAGACCGCTTCAGCTGATATTAAAGGCAGAAGCACCACAGAAAAGGGATCAGCAGTTAAAACGAAATACAAATAGAAAAAAAAAAAAAAAAAAAAAAAAAAAAAAAAAAAAAAAAAACAGATCTTGGATATAGTACCACAAAGCTTGAGAGAAAAGCAGATTTGAAAAAGACATCAGAGTGACTAAAAAAAGAACAACATGACAGAAATTAAACAAGATTTTTATGTTCGCCTTCTATGCATTTAAACTCATCTCAACCTCTATTGAAATTCCGATCATACCCAAACCCCAAGGCTTTTGACATACTTTCAAAAATCCACACCCCCTCTTCTCTTACTCTTTTCTAAGTCTCCAGAGTCACTGTTAGGTATCCAACAAGTTGAAGGGAGCGGGGGGGTAGCAGGGGGAGGAAGAATCCTAATATGCATATGATAAAAAGGCCATTTATACTCACACTAAACTTTGTTTCTAAAATGATTGTGATTATTTTACATATTCAGCGTGTGTTCTCAGCCCCGTACTTTGCCAGTAAAAAGAACTGGCGAAATGAGGGGGGAAAAGTATTTTCAAGCCACATTAATCCAAGCATCTCGAACAACAATTTTCTCAGGTCAGTGACAAAGTAAGAGTAAGCTAACGCGAGGTGCTACACGGTCCTAAAACATGACAGCCAGCAGGATGAAGGAAGACAAAGCATCTCTACATTACCAAATTAACGCAACACAGAAAACTCTAATAATGTAATACACGCAATTAACACAACAACGGTAACACGTATCCTGGAAAGGACACACCGAATTCCAAAGGGTAATTGGTTTTTCAGAACCGCAAGCGGGGTTTTTTCCAGTTCAGTCATGACAGGGCCAGGAGGTAATGATACATCTGCCATGATGCAACAAGCAGACCTGTCTTCTGTCAAGAGTTGAAATCATAAAGGAATAAGCTGTCGTTAGCAACCCCTCTCCAAACAGTAGAGCTGTCATCTCATTGTTTTCCTTTGCTGGCATGGGGGCTGGTGTGGGCTTACAGACCCTGTCAGCTCAATGTTAGTCTACGCTTTTAACCTTTTCTTGAATTTCTGACTTAATAACTATTAACTCCTATTCAGCTTATTAGTCATTATTACGTATTTTGTCATCAATTAATATTGCTGTCAACTAACTGTGCAACTTTTCCTTCTATCTGCTTGGCGATCAGTATTTCAAATCAGTATTTGAGATATTATCAATTCCTCATAAAATGATTTAGAAGGAATTAAAGACATTGCTTTTTAAATTTTCTTTTCAGAGCATGGTACATCTTATGCCATTTATATCTGATAAATTATTTAGCAATATATTGTGTTTATGTGTTCAGAATGATCTCAAAAGATCACCCAAACAGCTATTTAACTTAAGTTTTCTTAATATTATCCCCACAAAAGTAGTTGTAAATAATTTTTTTTTTCTTCAGTAAGAAGTATTTTACTGGCAATGTTATTTGTATGATCTAATAGAATGAACAAAAGCAAATAGATATTCTGAAGTCAGAAAATTAATATTTAAAAGAAAACAATATATAGCACATTATTGTACATTTTAGTAAAATTTTATTTCCAGCAAAATATCAAAATGCCCAAGCAAGATTATGATTACTCTGGCACCGTAAATGACTATTACTAAATAAATGAAGTACTCAAACATCTTTCTGAAGAATATACTTAGGAGACATAAAAGGTACATAAATATTAGTATTCTGTGGAACAACTATAATTGCAGTGAAATGTCAGCTCTGATTTTTTTCCAGGAAGTGTCACTTCCCATCTTACTGAAATTATGCTAAGCATGTATAAACTATGAGACAAAATTTTGAATCTTAGGTTTCTAAATATGACCACAAGAACGACGAGGGCGTTGTCTAACAAGATATGCAAGATATTATTATTTCGTAGTTTAAACCAAGCATAATTTCTTGACAACAATGTGAAAATATCCACTATTGAAACTGATTGATTTTTACAAATGGAAAGACCAAAATCTGTTACCACACCAGTTACTAACCGGTAAGGATACTAAATCACAGACAGGTTACGATAGGTAAATTTACTACTGTTATACTGAATTATTTCGTTGCTCTATTCGACTTAGCTACAGAACTAACGACATCTTATTGCACCCTGAAGAAAGTAGCAATTCTCAAGCCTGATGGTTTTATACAAATGAATATTACTATGAGTGAATAAATCCAATATTTTGCCTAAAAATATTCTTAAGAACAGAAATTGTTAAAATGTAGTTTTAAGAGTAGAAGAGTAGGATAAACAGAAGAGAAAACCAAAGCTAAAAATCACATTTTATCAGCCATTAAAGAAAGCTTTCTGCAATGGATGCTCACCTCCTGTAAACATTTTTTCATTTGTTCATGGAAAGTCAGATTTTTGGGTACTGCTGCACTTCCCCTAAAAAACTCATCCAGGTTCTTTGAAAAAGCTATTTTTCTGGTGCTATTAACCCCTTTGTCAAGTATTAACTCTCCTTTAAGTGATAAGAAAAATACCTAGGCCATCTTAAAGTGTGCTGAATTTGAAACCAGGCAACGATTCTTGGATGTTTTTTTTAAAAAAAAAAAAAGTATTTTTTAAAAAGATGAAATAACTGACAGTTGCTGTGGCTGAATTTTATCAGCATTGTTGGGACCACAGCTATTTTATGTAACAAATGCACTGAATTTCCAAGGACACAGAAAGCATCCAACAGTTTGTCTGTACTTGTGCAGGAAGCGAATGTCCTCATTATTCCCTAGAGGAAAGGTATAAAAATATTACTACTTCAAAATTCTTCTCAGTGTCCAAAATTCAGTAAGCTCAGCTCCCGTTTCTGCAATGAACAAACTTCCTCCGTAAGCAGACGAACATCAGCCTCTCCTCACCCAGCACTCGGCGGACTTCAAGGCACAGAATCCGCCTCTGCAGCCGCTACAAAAGGAACACTCTTGCATGGAGCAGGAGCCAACTTTTCCACCCCTTCTCGCTTGTTTCCCTGTACCACTGGCATCACTTGTACATCTCCTAAACAAATCTTTTGGTTACCATCCATGTTACCCCTCAACAACAAACCAGAGAAGAGTACCTCCTCACAACCTCCTCCTCCTCAAGGGCGTGGTGACCGACGTCCTCACAGGGAACACGGGAGCCCCTGAACCAACTAAATTGTTAACACTTAATTGTTGACACGCCAAGTAAACGTCCTGATCGCAGAATTAATGAATTCACTTGGTCTCTCACCATCTCCTCTTGGCTCTGTTTCAGTCATTGCCTATACGACTAGATAATAACGGATCTGAGAAGAGCCTGACCTTATGGACAGCGAATGACACATTTATGCAAAATGTAGAAGAGAGATCAAAATTCCCCTTCCAATTTACATTTATTTATTTATATATTTTGTACTTGTTTACTTATTTCTATTATTTATATTTCATTATTTATATAATTAATAATTGTTTATTTCTTTAATTTACACTTATTTATCCATCTAATTTACATTTATTTATTTATTTGGTTCTACTAAGTGGAACAAACCTTCATTCCCAGAAGAGGGACTGGAACTTCAGTCTCTTACATGCCAGATGACTGCTTCCGTCAAAAATCAGTATTACCCTCAGTAAAGAGGGGTTTTTTGAACAAGACAATTAACCTAAGCAATATTTATTTTGCACTGTATTTATTGGAAATTGCCATCTTTTTAAAGTATCTTTAGAATGTGTATTTGTTTTCTTTTCATTAAGCTTTTGTACTGTCTTACTGCTTTATATTATCACATTCGCCTTTTTCATTCTTGTTTTTCTGAAGTAGGTCTTTCCCTACCGTGTTTTAACGTATTTACACGTATCTGTCTCTCACATTGTATACACTTTTCTCCCTCCTCCTTTTCCTACAATCTGTTCTCTATCTAGTTGCTTGCTTGTTCCCTTCTACTTTCATATTTCAGAATCTTCTTTACACTATCAAGTTTGAATTTCTGAATTAACACAATAATCTTACCTCTTCCCAGAAAACCTTGTGAATTACTTCCAACACCTATTACACAAAAGATTGAATCTACACAAGAGAGTCTGATATAAAAGATGGAAGGAGAGGTATTACCTACAGGAACCACACAGATGGAAAGAAAAAATACATTTCTAGCTACTCGAATTCCCACCAGGATACTTCCTCTTGGATATTTTATTTCTAATGCGTATCAGCCCCAAGCCACTAGAAGCATGATAAATTTTAAGCCTTTACATTGCTCCCTTACTACATGCTTTAAGAGAAATGTTTTTAATTTTTTTTCTTGAAAGTGTTGTACCAGAGAGAAATAGTTTCTTTTCTTCTCTTAACTTCCTGGTTAGGAGGGTAGTATCAATTCATCCTGCTCAATCAACTGCTCACTTATAACTCCAGCTTTCGCCTCCCTGTTTTCAGTTTTCCCAAGAAATGAACTGAAATTTGCTTGTGGTAGTCTCATCACTCTCCACAGAGAAAGTCTGTAGAGAAAAGTACACGGTTTTGACCTACCGAGAGGGTTTTCTTGCTTGTCTGTCTGTTTGGTTTTAAGAAAACCAGAGGTGCTATTTCTGAACCAGTTTCTGCATAAAAAGACATTTAAGCACTATTTCTGCAATTTTTACTTTTTTTTTTTTTTTAAAAATGAAAATCTAGTCTCCAGCAAATGTTTTAAGCTACCCGCACGTTTCACACTCACAATCAGTGGAACTTTCCAAATCCTAGATACTTTTATCCACTTCAAATTCACAGTTTATTAGGAAAAAAAAATAAAAATCCACCTTCTCCTGCCATCAGCACTGTAACCTTACCCTTTGATAAGGCCTCCTGTTTCATTCAAGGATGAGATGTCTTTTTAGAAGAAATGCTGGAAGATCAAGGAAAATTATTCCTTACTTCAAACTGGCAATGTTGCATGAGACGTTACCACAATTTTCACTCAGGCCAATTATTGTCTAGGCCAGTTATTTCCATTTCCTTAAGAGACAGAAGTGCCTAAACCAACTACAAGCTGAACACCAGAAAACCCAGAAAAAGATGCAATTTTTATTATTATTAACTAAAACTGGAGTCCTTATACTCATTCTTCCATAATTTCCTGCATTTTGAAGAGTAATTTATATGATCTGTACATGAAGTAGAATGGTATCAGCATGTAGCTATCTGTACTCTCTTTTTAATCATAACATAATGATTCCAAATACCTTCAGTGGAGTTCGACTTCCATAAAATATTGCCTTATCTACCCAGATATACATTCAATTCCCACTACAATGATTACAGGATACAAAAAATAGCAACATATTTAATATAATATAAATGATTACGATCTAATCTTCATTTTGCCTGAAAAAAAAAATCATTGCAAATAGTCTGTGTTCTAAACAGAATTTTAAGATGCACAAAAAGGGAGAGAGGGTTTTACAGCAGCTGGAATTACTCAGCTAGAGAGAACTATGAATTTAAAAATCATGCTAAGAAAGAAGGAAGTGAAAAGATAAGAGCAGAAAGTCTAATGTCCCAATGTGACCGAACGATTACACTTTTTTAAAGATATCGTCTCATTAAACTCTGTGGGTTTTTTCCTGTGTTTTTAAAAGCAGCATGCAAAATGCAGAAATACGTAATCTGTTTTTAAGGATAATAACCATCTGACGGAACAGTGCTGTCTCACTGGCACAATCATTGCATAAAATAAATAAAAATAACAAGACAGGAAAAAGAACTGTTAGTCTCCTTTCCTAGAAACACTCTCTTAAAGATTATCTGTTCACTTAGAGATAGTATCCCTGTTTTAAATGCTCAGCCTCTCACGTTAGGCAAGACACTAGAATCTCTAGAAAGGAATGAAGAAGCAGGCATGTAACCATTGCTACAAAAATTTAAGTAGCTACAGCTCTTCAGGTTTCTCAGGAAAGGTTTTGGAACTTGCACTGTAGAGATTAACCTCGCACACCGGACCTTCCATACACCTATATTACACTCAATAATCCTAAAGTAGTTTTTGTTCTGCCTCTGAGTCGTGATTTAAAACAAACAAAAACTTTGTGTTAGAAGGCAAGCATCACTTTCACAAGACTAGGTTTCTTTCTCATACAAAATGCAGTTTGGTGCTTTGTCAGTGGATTACACAAAACAAAACTTAATGGCCTAATGCTTTAATATGTCTTCTTTCTTTGCTTCATTAAAAAAAAAGAAAACATTTGAAAAGAACCATTTTCTATAGTGAACACTTTAAAGCCAACTGAAAAAAAATGTACTTCGTTTAGCCAAACATCTAACAATCACACTGATAACACTAATATTAGAGTAGTATATTAGCTTAATTTGGTAAATATAATAGAAATAGTGAGCCTTAAGTAGGCTTTTCTAATGTTTACCTCGAAAGTTCATTTAGGTAGCAAGATACAAGAGATTAACTACACCTACGAAGTTCTAGTGTTGAAACATTACACAAATCGTGCATTGTCTCTCACATTGATGTAAATGTAACAAAATAGTGTCCATAAAATGTAAATTTTTTTTACTGTCAAGTATTGATAGGTGAATCAGAATGAATCAGTATTCAGTGCAAAACTGAAAAAGACTGTGCCTCTAATAAATTCAGTATAAGGCTAGCAAAAAAGCCTGCTGTTACCATGAAAGCTCATGTTATCATGAGATTACAACAGACGTTGAGTGAGAACACGTACAAATTTAATGAAATGTAAAAGAAAACACTTCAAATCATAACAAATTTCTGTAGTGCCTTCTATTGCATCTCATTGCCTGCTAAGGGCTCTTGTCACGTTAGCTGCCATATTAAACTACATCGCAGTGCCGCCACAACAACATGACATACAACTAAATTTTTATTCTACTGTAAAAGAAACTCGGTTCTGTCAGAAAGAAGTTCTGAAAAAAAAACAAGCAAGTAGTCTCATCATAAATAAAATTGTCATATAGGGAAATACTAAACGCTGATTAAGAAATTGAAGCATCGCAGATTTAGAGGTCTTCATACACAGGCACACACGTACACGTGCATATGCACACACAACCAGACGTACATGTACTTTCACCTACCTCAATCGCCCTCTTTATATATGGTATCTGCGTGCCACTGTCCAGGTCTTCGTTAATGATAAGCCTCCTAGCCCACTGACCTGCTCTGACAACACCGTTACCATGAATTAGGACCAACAGCTTGTCAGGATTTGTCAACGCATCTTCACTCATAAAGATAAAGCTCTTGGGTTCACTCTCCGTCGCATCAACCTGCAATTACAGACAACGCACGCCTTTATACATCAAAAAAATCTTTAAAAGAACATCTGTAGTTATAAAGTTACTCACCAAATTGATATAAAAAGTTTCACCATTTAACGACTATTTGTATGCATATTATAAGCACTAATATGTGCCCAGTACTAAATAAAAATAAAGAAAAAGATAATATCTTCAAAAAGATAATAACTTCAAAATATAAAAACATACCACAATTTAGGACAGTAATCCAAAGGAGATTTAAGTCAGAAAAGGGGTAAACAAGTATTCTAAAACATTGAAACATCAGGTGTTTACAGAAATTTTACTGGCAAAAAAGAAAGTCCATAAAAGAACAATCGGGGGGTGAGGAGGGGAGAACAAGAAATTTGTCACCTCTGATACGCCTGAAGCAACAATAAAATTCTTACATAACATGAAAAAAAAAAAAATCCTGGAGAGTTCTACCTCAGCCACCTCAACACAAGTACACAAAATTACCCAATAAGCCACGCAGGAACAAGTATTGTAAATTTGTCTATTATAAATTTAATAGGATAGGCCTAACAAAACACAGAAATCCAATTTGGGTCTAAATAATGGCTTCATTAAGAGTCCTGCACCTGGGTCAATGCTCAGCTACTCTGATATTCAGTAAACCATCATCTAATTCTAAGTTTTGTCCTTACTCTAGAGAGTAAAGCAGCACTTTTGTTCAATAAAAACAGAACTTCCATAAAACAGGTCTACACTTGGTTTAAGCAAGCCTGGCTCAAGGCAAAGGAACTGTGCTGGTGTAAACATCATGAGGCCAGGAAAAAAAAAATCCACTCATTCTTCCCTTTCTACCACATGAATACATAGAAAAGGAAGAACAGAACAAGCGAATCTCCCCATCCTACCGTGCTCTGCACCCCAAACTTGCACATGCTAACCGTGCAGCTGCTAGGAACAACCCTGGATCGCCTTACGCTCTGCAACAGCGAGGAAAGGCAGGTCAGGATACGAGCCTGTCCTTGAGACAGGAGGAATGGCTATTTGGAATACATCAGTCTTTCTGCCATGTATTCTTAACTGGCCTTACCTCAGGAAAAATTAATTCTGCATGAATCTCCAGACTTTTTAAAATGCAAGTCCTTTTTCAAATGACGTAAACGATACGGAACTCCTAACTGGAAGAATGATAATTTCTCTTTTCATGATCTCCCGTAGCACTGAAGACCTTATTCCCTGCCCTAAAATGATGTAACATCTCACATGCCTCAGCTTGCACTTTCTACACCAGGAGATAAACTCATCTTCTCTCATACTTTGTGTAAAAAGAGAAAACATGGTAAAAGAAAATTAACATGTCTTAGGTAAAAAGTCAGACGACACTAAATTCCAGATAGCACTTGCGAAGACGTGACTTTTGCACATAAACTGAATACTTATGATACTGTAATTAAGATAAAACATTGTGACTTTGCATTTCAGACAGAGATAAAACACAGCTGTACATTTAAGTATTTATAAACTCAATTTTTGTTTAGTATTTAGGAAATACTAGCACTTAATAATCACACGTACCAGAAGATATAACTAGTTCACACTTCTGCAAATACGTTAATTTGAAAAACTTAGAAATATCTACCAAGACCATAAAAAACAACTCTTCATTCTCTTCATCAAATTAATCACATTTGGAAACTTTTCTTCAAGATAATTTATCTTCAAACAGTACTAATTCATTAGATCAAGCCTTCACTACAGAAGGCACATAAAGGTCACTCCTGTGCACACCCTTACTTTATTGACAAATCAACGTAAAATACCATTTAGTGCTAGACACACTGAGGCTGCATAAAATAATTTATATTTATTAGCCACTTTCTCTTCTGGACTTACTCATGAAGACTTATTTCTGATCCTTTATTTAAACATAAATCGAATAAATTCAACAAAATGCTGAACTTCAACTAGTTTAATTTAACAACGTGATTCAACATTGTTATTCACATGCAATAACAACCTTCCAATAATATGTAGCTAGGAATGTCAAATCAATCTAAATTCTGCTGATAATTTACTGTTTAAATGTACTGTTTAAAGTTCAATTTTCCTTTTATTTTTCCAACGCACAACTATACTGGGAGGTTTATGATGTACACAGTTACCGTGAATTCTCTGAGTTATATGCTTTACATTCATAGAATCATAGAATGGTTAGGGTTGGAAGGGACCTTCAAAGGTTATGGCATTCTTAAGGTTTTCAAACAGTGAATTAATTTTTCCACATGAGTTCTGTCTCA
Organism: Tetrax tetrax; assembly: GCA_009806455.1. Lineage (NCBI taxonomy): Eukaryota > Metazoa > Chordata > Aves > Otidiformes > Otididae > Tetrax > Tetrax tetrax. The sequence continues at coordinate 93,357 of WHYT01016349.1, read as the reverse complement.
AACAAGCTATCACCTGATATAGCAGCACCAGCCTATAGAACACTTCAGCAGCATGCTAATTAGTATTTCACACAGTTGCTATCAATATATAGGGTAAGATCAAATGATACTTTAAGTCTAATCTTACTGACCTTCAGGCTGCCATATTGACATTGACTCAATTCTCAGTTCTTCGCTGTTACCAAACCAAGAAGCACCAGACCTGACTAGGCTCTAGGGGTCTTTCATTTTGTGCATTCAAAGTTTTTAAGTTTCAGATGGAACGGTGAATTTTTAAGGGGGGAAAAAACTTGATAAATACTTTAGAATCAGAGCAGGGTTTGGGTTGGAACGGACATTCAAAGCCCTTCCAGTCCAACCCCCCTGCCAGCAGCAGGGACATCTCCAACCAGATCAGGTTGCTCAGAGCCCCGGCCAACCTGGCCTGGAATGTTTCCAGGGATGGGGCATCCACCGCCTCTCTGGGCAGCCTGGGACAGGGCTCCACCACCCTCAGAGTAAATAATTTCTTCCTAATATCCGATCTTAATCTACCTCCCTCTATTTTGAAACCAATTTTTCTTATTCCAGTTATGAAACAGAATAAAAATTACGAGCCTTGAGCCTACAAACAAGTGAAACGTTTGTCACTCATGACTGCAGGAAAGAACGTGGCAAATCAATGGAACCGAAACTGAAAAGACTCAAAAAGATTGTGAGAATTCTGAGCAGCTGGTGGAGAGGGAAAACTGCTCATTTGCTTTGCAAGAGAAGAAAAATCTTCTGTTACATGGTTCTACATAAAGCTCGCTAACTCACTTATGTTACAGTCTTCACAATATTGAATATCCTGATTTATACTTTTTCACTCAAACTTGTAGAAAATGAAAACTGCTGATCAATACCACAAGTAGCTAATTAGCATTTGGTGAGTATTACAACTTACTTAACACACCTAAACCCGGTGGGATTTTCACAAAACAAATATTGACTGGACTTAGGTAATAAAATAGCCCAAAGGAACATGCAGTGGAGATAAGAGACCATTGTTTCTCAAAGAATAATATTCTTGGCTGTCTAGTAGATCAAGAGAACTACCAATTTTTTTTTTTACTTATTGAAGTGAAAGAGCAAAGCATTGATAAGTTAGAAGATTCTGCAAAGTGAGACCTTTCAGTGTCATTGTCAATAAAACATGCTAGTAATTACTTAAACCTCCACCTCAGGCCTTCCCAGAAGTGGTTAAAGATGCATTTAATTCAGAAGCACCCTCTATTTATCCTCAAAAGCTAAAGAACAGCAAAGATCAATCACTGGTTATGCCATTAAAACGAGAGAAACACAAAGACTTCATCCAGATAAAAAAAAATTGCAGTCTTCGTTATATTCAGAATACAACCTTCAATGGAGCACAAAATGATAAATTTAAAAGAAATAATTGAACAACTTCTCCCTGAATATGACTCTCTTCATTTAAATCTTCAAGTCCAATCGTATGTGTTGAACATGAAGAGACCTACAACACTTTACAGTAACAATAATGCCATATGCATCTCAGCCTCCCTGTGTAAGAAAAAATGTTCAGATTTATGTTTTGTCAGAGATTATTTCCAAACTGCTCTTTCGTATCTCAAAAGAAATTTACTAACAATTGTGTCCAAAACCGAAACTGCCACCTGAGAAACCATACATAAAGACAGCAAGTTGGACTTTGAAATAAGAAAGATGAGAGAACAAGAAATGCTGTCATTCTAAACCTTTGAAGCATAACATTTCCATATAGAACGAAAATCATGCTGAAAAAAAAAGTAATGAAACACATTTCATATATTTAAACATCATTACGCTATCTACTTCATTATCAGCTGATAGAAAAAGGAAGGCCAGTACACCACCTTTCTGATCACCTCTGATGAAGGTCAGAAAAACTGTATTTTGTATTCCCCTCTAAAATGTTCACACAGAATCACAGACTGGTTTGGGTGGGAAGGCACCTTTCAAGTCCATCCAGTCCAACCCCCCTGCCAGGAGCAGGGACATCTCCAACCAGATCAGGTTGCTCAGAGCCCCGGCCAACCTGGCCTGGAATGTTTCCAAATCACCTTCCTGTCCTCCATGTGCCTCAGTGTAGCTTCTAGGAGGATCTGTCCCAGGCACAGAGGTGAGGCGGACAGGTTGGTTGTTCCCAGCACCCTCCTTTTTCCCCTTTTTAAAAATGGGCGCAATGTTTCCCTTGGGCTAGTCAGCAGGGACCTCACCTGACTGCCATGACTTTCCAAATGTCATGGAGAGTGGGGGCTTGGCAACTACACAGGACAATTCCCTCTAGGATGTATCTTGTCGTGTCCCATAGACTTCCAGATATTCAGTTCCTCAGGTGGTCTTGAACCTGATCTTCTCTTACTGGGAGGGACTCTGCTCCCCTAGTCCCCGTCTTGCGGTGCATCCACTCGAGAGGAGTGGGAAGAGGGGTCACATGCCCTTGTGAATAACAATGTCATATTCACAAGAAGAGCCATTCTGCACAGAGGAAGGTCCCAGGGTCCTATTTCTGACAACTAGCAGAATGCTTAGGGGAGCAGCATGAGAACAAAGTGGTTATAAAGTGTTCTTCCCTGCTTTTGGCAACCAGCAGCTCTGGAGCCTACCAAGCCAGAGTTTACAACTGGACCAGCATGTACAACAATTTAACACTCGTCTCACCTCAGTACTGACAAATGGGGTTTTTAAATGCATTTATATCTTTCTCCTTTATAATATTCTGTTGTAATGACTTCCACAACGTAATTGGGACATACATGAAATAGTACTGCCTCTCTTTCAGTAAAGATCTCCTGCCTGATAATTTAAACTTGATGCCCCTTAGCTTCTGTATTACCAAAAAAGCGAAAAACCATTCCCTATTCATCTTCTCTACACCTTTCATGATTTTATAGATTTGTCATATTCCTTCCTCAGTCATCTGTTTTCCAAGCTGAAGAATCTTTGTCTAATCTTTCTTTGTCCGAAAAGCATTTCATGCCTGTGACCCTCCTCTGTATTTTTTTTTTTAATTCTTCATGTGCTTTTTGATATGGTGTCCAGACTTCACGCAGTGTTCAAGATGGGGGCCCACATAACGAGTGGAATGACGATGTTTTTCTGTTTTGTTCTCAACACCTCATAATTCCTAACATCCTATTTGCTCTGAGGGTTTTTCACTGCCATTGAGCACTAACTGATGTTCTCAGAGAACTATTCACAATCACTCCAAGCTCTTTCCTGAGTTGCAATAGCTCATTTAGAGGCCACCATTGTGTTTACAGAGTGAGTTATTTTCCCCATAATTTCACATTTACCAGAATTGAATCTCGTGTCATTTTATCATCCAACCATTCAACATCATGAAATAATTCCCCAACTCATCGCAATCAGCTTTAGATTTAAGTACTCTAAATAAGGTTAGAAAAAAACAGCAAAGTTCGTTAGCTTCTACTAATTCCTTTTTTCCTTTTATTCACAACTATGTTAGTGCAGGCCTTAATAACACTGCACCAGTAAGACTTAACTAACCTGTAAAACATTAAGACTCTTTTTCCTTTTAACTAATTAACTCACAAGCAGACTCCCTTCTTCTATGCTATGACAGTGCCTCTTTAAAGATGATTTGGTAAGCTTGTTGACAGCTCATTGGAAATCCAGATACTCTTTCACTAACAAGATCTTTCTTTTTCATGGGATCTCTGACTCCTTCAATGAATTCCAGTAGTTTTTTTTTTAAAAAAATAAACCCGTACTGACTTTTCTCCCAATATATTATTTCCTGCTAGTACACAAGAATCACTATGAATCACTCCTGGAGGCATTTCAAAGCCTATCACATTTATTTTTTTTCCATTCCTCTGATGAAAACAGCTGATTTCAGCAGTAAGTTACATACTAGTTAGTTGTTCTGCAGCTTTGTATTGGACTTCTTATAGTACCCTGGGCTTAAAAACCAGCTCAAGCTGGGATTTGATTATTGCATGATATATCAATTTATTCTAAGATCTCTACTAATATGCCACATTTCAAACAGTTTTTCAGAATTATATCCTGTTAAAAAAAGAAATTAGTAATATTCAAGTGTGGAAACTGGACCAAAAATGATGTCAGTTTTTCTCATTTGAGCTGAACACTTCTTCTGCATGTAGCTCATCTATCAACCTCATCAGCTCTCATTTATTATTAGCCTTTACAGCTGTAACAAGCTCCTCAAATACAGTTTTGGGTGATCTTACCACGATTTCATGTGTGACTTGCTAGCATTTATACTCTTTTCTATTTTCCTCACTTGCACAGGACTTATTCTTGCTGCCAGCTGTCTTACTACTTCTGCTAGCCTCTTTTACTAGTTTAAACTAGGTTTCTCTGTGTTCTTACTTGGGAGTCTGTCAGTGGTGATTTAAACATAGCCTTTAGACAGACAGAATTTTTCACCTTCCACATACATGGCTTCATTTTTCTCAGTTTTGTAGTTCTCTTCATAACCTATTTTTGACTGTACTGAGGGCTTCCTACACGTGATAGCCATTACTAAAGAATGAGTTCATACCTTGTGCCAAATTTTTTGCACTGCTCACAATTAAGCAGCTGCATGTATTTTGTGAGTTCTTATTTTGCTGCAAAATGCAATTAAATGATGACACTTTGCAGAAGCTGAAAGTAATACATGTGAGGACAGTTTAAATGTACTGCTAACAAACTACATCAGTATTTCAGTGCTTATTACATAAACACTGATTAATTCAACAGTGGGAGTCAGACTGGGCCATTCTTCTCCCAAGCCCAGACAACCAGATCTCAAAGCTGTGTGGAAGAGTCCCCATGTGTGTGACAAAAGTGATGGAAGTGTTGTAATACCTATCCCAAGTTTGCCTATTGGATTTGGATTTGGAAGCTAACAGATCAGCCTCGGCACTGCATTACTCACATGCATATCAATTTTTACACAGGATATTTAAAGAAAGTTGTATAGCCTCAAAATTCTGGCACTTGAAAGTTTACAAATGACAGCTTCCTGGTTTGACAGAGAGTGTGATGCAGCTTCAGGAAGTCTTCTGACACATTACGTGTCTGGAACATGGAAGTACTCCTTGTACCAAAACCTTCCCCAACAAGGAAAACTGGTAGTGCAAAGAAGTCACCAAGACCACGACCAGTACTGCACCAGGCAGACTGTCACCATGAACCCAATCCTCTTCTCTGTCCACACAGGGAAATCTGAAGCAAGGGAATGCTTTCTCAAGCACTTTTGTGTCCTGGGCCATCAGAGCAGCCTATGTGGTTTCGCAGACTGGCAGTGCAGAGAAGAGCTGCTGCTCTCTCCTCGACTGCTCTGCGGAGCTGTTAGCACTGCTCCATCTGCCCTGATCAGGAGACATTGGCAAAGCCTGGCTGGGAAACCTTGAGTGACTCAGGCAGGTTATCAAAGCATTCCCCAAACAATACCACTTATGGAATGGAATGGGAACTGCAAAACAATATAGAACTGTTAAAATAAACAAATTTTTCTTCCCTTGCCCCAAATGGGTTTTCCTTGACTTGACTGAATATGAAGGACTTGCTGACAGCAACAGTAATGCAAATGCTTCTCAAAGAGCCCAAGAATCCGTTATGATAGTGATGGAAAACCTACACAGTGCTGTCACACTACAGTCTCCTCTGACAGAATATAAAAGTACCTGAACATCATATGGTATCACACATATTTACAAACACTGTCATCTGCGTTCTTTGGGGAATGCTCCATCACTTCCAAGGATTGATCAACATTCACAAATACTTTTCAAAAAAGCTCTATCAAAAATACCATATTTTGAAAATTCTGATATCTGGTAAGGCAAAGAAAGCTCAGCTGGAGAAATCAAACACATGAGAAGTGAGGTGGGACCAGGTCTCCAGATGCAGGCCCAGGCTGCATGCAAAGGTCTGGAGACGATGTCCTGCGGAGCTTGGGTACACTTTCTCTTTATCTGAATACTGGATTGCAGGCTCTGCTGTTTACAGATCCAAACAAACAACATTTCTGGAAATAAGAAATTAAACTTACTGGGAGAGTTACTTTCTTCAAGTGGCAGTCCTTTTGCAGTAGTTCATAAACATATTTAGTAATGATCTGGAAGAAAAAAAAAAGATAAAAAAGAAATGCAAACAGACCTTAAATCACTTACGGGAACAACATATCCAGGCAGACAACTGAAAGGTTGGTTAGTTGGACTTCTAAGCACTTGTATATGTATTGCCGCTTCTGAATTCTCTACTACACCACTAATTATAGAGCTTGGAGCTTTAGACAAAAAGGTCCTCCTCTCTGACCCTCCAAAAAGGCTGCTCGCCAGTACAAAGAAATTGTAACTGTACCTGTGAATCCATCATGTGCTGCTGTGTGAATAATTACGTGCTGCAAAACTAAGGATTATAACCAATTAATATATACTCATGGGTACAAGAAAGGCTCTCTTTTGCAAAGAAATACTTTTAAAGCATTTTTTTCCATAAGCAGGACTCCTGAAACCCTCTCCCCTGCCAGCTTACTTCACGAGCTTCATGGAGAGCAGATCTTTAGTCACCCTCAGCAAAAGTTGCCCTGCCATTTCTCTTCACTGCAGAGGAGAGGGGTGGGTCAAAGGTTTCTAAACAGAAGAAAAACCCTGACTGATTCCCCACTATGGGGGAGTTTAAGTCTCTTGTCTCTATGTAGAAATAAAACTGAAATTTTAGACCTGAAACAAAAGGAATTATTTCAAAGAGCAACTAAAAAAAAAAATCAACCTAGTCACAATGAAAGACTTGCTGTCTCAAAAGTAACAAAGTTGTTCACACTTCAAAGGCTTGCCTAATATCTAGGGAAATTTTTTTTCACCCTTACATATTCTAAGAAAAATGGGGACGTAGATGTAAAAACTTTCTAACTATTATTAATTTGTGAATTAAGCTGAGGAACAAACGGAAGTGCTTTGTCCATATGGGGCTGTAAAAAGTTGGGAACTAACTGCTCGGATTTCACCAGCTACAGGAGTTAAAAAATAGAAATTAAAAATTAAAAAAAGGCAAAATGAAGAGGGGAAAAAAGTGTTTGTTAAGAGCCTCAAATGGTACTTGCCTTCCCTTTAAAGCTTGAGGAACTATGTTTAAATTCCAGACAGGACAAGATCCAAGTCCCAGATATTAATCCAAGATTATCTGGGTACAAACCCAGCTGGTATTCTATAGTCCAGCCCCGTAAGGCCAGAATTACAGCCATCTGAACCCACAGCATATTAAGCCACAACAGAAACATGAGTATAACAAAGCTCTCAAGTGATGGCATCTTAACAACACACCATGAACCGAGCAAGTAGGAGCCAGGGTATCATAAACTTCCATTTTAATTTTCCAAATGCACTATTACCAAATAAAGTTTCAATGAAGTTCAAAAGTTTTCATTACGTACATGTGAGCAAACACAATATGCAAACGTTTGGAACACATTTGAACAAATTAGAGGTACTGATGAAAGCTAATTAAAAACGCTGGTCTGTACCCTTCCCTTCCTTTCACAAAACCCCCAAAATCTTTATTAGGATTATGTGAATTATTTGCTACTCTGCTTAAATATGTTTATTGATAGAATTACGTTCAAAAAACTTTACGGTTTTAAAGAAAATCGTTCTTACTGAACATCACTATCTACAGGGAAACTCCATTTGGGGAAGGAATTTAGCTGTGAGCGATGAGTTGATTTAAGACATGTTTATCCCCAAAGCAGTATGTTAGGAACATGCATACAGTGTAATTTTACCTTCAGGGCCAAACTTTTTACGGTTCACTGAAATCAACTTCAGTGTAATGCCAACAAGTAAAGCAGTTAAGTTCCTGCAGTCTCAGATGCTGCTGTTGTACATGCATTAAAATGAGTATAATGATAATGTGGCCTCAAACACAAAAATTTTATTTTTCACTCTAAATTCAGGCATCTACTAACCATCCAAAACACTACGAGAACACTTGGAAGAGAAAAAAAAATTGCTATCAAGAAAATATATTTTAGGCACTACTTGCAGAAATCTACCCTTTTTTTTGCAGCTACGTGTTTGTATCTATTTCTTCTATTCTCTCTCATCTGTTCAGACTGTGGTGTCTTCAGGGCAGAAATAAACCTTACCTCATTTTTTTCCACAGCCTGGCTCAATGGGGCTCTGATCCTAACTGGCTCTTTGTGCAGTACTCTAATATAATAAATAGTGATATCAGCCTCAAAAATGGGACTGTTAAATCGTTAGAGCACTCTGGTATAGCAAAGACTTAACCTAATGAATGTTTTTAATAAAAAACATGAAGAAAGACACAGTGGTTTAGACTCTGGGATGCAAAGCGTGAGGTCCTGATCCTCAGGCAGCTCTGCACCTGGATGGTGTCCACAGCCCAGAGAGGCTTCAGGAAAAACTGCTGTAAACTGCCCCACAAAACAGTTTTTTGGGCAGCAGAAGATCAACAAGTCCAGGGATATCCCAGCAATGCCTGGTACGCTGTGAGCTTTAAAGGATGGAAAGCGATACACAAGTTTTCTAGAAGTAGCATCGAAGCCCGAAATTTCACAGATTTGATACTATCATCCTAACAGCCAGGTTCCCTGCACTCAGTATGGAATGTGCCTGGAAAAGCCAGCAAAATCCTGTCCTGCTTAGGAACATGGCTGCAAGTATTGAAAAAGCTCCAAATCCAACATTATTTCTGGAATTCGATGCTTTTAATTTTTATGGCCGATCTGTAATTTTGAAAAAATAACTTTAAAAATATCTTTTCTACAGGCAATTAAAAGACCAAGGGAACTGTGCTATATCATTCATATAGCACTAGTCAGACCTGCTATTACAAATCTATACAATTTATATAGCCACAACTTCTTTAAGTAGCTGTACTAGCTTGTGTATGCTGGTATTTTGTTTTTAAGATCTGAAAAGTGTTGTAGGATGTTGAAAAGTGTTTTGGGACTTCTTGCATGAGAAGGTGAATACGGTTACAGTCTACGAACTCCCATGGTCTCATCCTTGGTCATACAGTTGCTCATGACCGCAGGCACTCAGTGACGGAGGCTGGTCAATCCAGTTGACTGTTTATAAGTCATCTGAAACTATCAAGTATCAAATTGTCCAGTGCAAGCCATTCTAACAGCAAACTGTAACACTTGCTAGAGTCCTATTTGTATTACTTGTACTAACCTGGGATATTTATGCTCTTTCTAATGCTCTTGCACCTCATCAGCTGTGCCAACACCACAAGCAGTACACTGTAATTCAAGGTAATAAGGTTGCTGGTGAGCAGGCAGCACCATGTCTGAGGCGGGAGAGGAAAAAGAATCAGTAGTAAGGCTTGCCCAAACGTGTGAAATTAATTGCCTGATGAATCAGGATAAAAATGGTTCTGTACTTCTTGTATGAGACACTAGGAACTTCAACTCAATTCTACATTATCCTTGCTCTTCATTCATTTCCAAGTGCAGTCTACCAGGAAAACACATCCCAAATAGGATAAGCACCTGAGCTAAGCACTATCAAGGAGTTCTTATTGCATGCTCTGAGAACTGAGGGAAAAAAACCCCAAACACAAAACCAAAAAAAAAAATTTACATGCTTCTCATCACCTGTTCTGATAGAAAGGCAGAAATCCTCTTCAACCACAAAAAGGTACGGAGCCTAACACTTCCACCCCCAGAAAAGGTTGCATCCAAACTGTGGAGGAGGAGAAACTTTCTTCCCAGCACAAAGTGATCCTCTTTGGAAGGAAGCTAAATGGCTTATACTTCAATTCGATGTCAGAGAGCTGAGGAGTCAGTGTTCAGTGTCCTGCTTTCCATAAGCCTGAGGATCTTCCACTCTAACTGAAGTCACAGCTTTTCTGACTTTTGTCGGACTAGAAAAATTCCAAGAGAAAGGCAGCCAGCTGAGAGCAGGCACCACAGCCCTGCGGTACGCGTCCTGAACAGTAAAAACCGTGGATTACGCTGTCAGGCATGTTAAAAACACAAGTATCTGATCTCTACTACCACTTCCTTGTTATGGATTTCCTTCAACCACTGTGGACAATGAACACGGAGGGCAGTAACACAAATAGTTCATTCAGGACAGGAACCAAATCTCAGTGCTCACAACTGCACTTCTAAGGAGATTAAACAGTCAGTCTTCCAACTCATGTTGGATGTAACAGAGTGAAGACCTCCAGAAGCACCTTTTCAAAGTGCTAGTGGCCCCAAACATGACATCAGAAAAGTTCAAAACTCTTATAGATAACTGGGGGACAGACCTATGTCATAATCAGCGATCCTTCATATGCACCCACAACAGAAGTATTATTAATTACAGAGCAATTAAATTTGATGACTTGGATGGCCAGCAAAAAAGCATACAGACAGAGAAGATCACAGAAAGAAAAGAGAAACACATTATCTCACGACAGAGCTGAGATGTCACCGGTGCACTGCTCAATATCCGGTTGTCAAGACTACGATGCTGCATGCAGTCTACAGAACGAAACCGAAACTGCTGGTGGAAATAGTTCTGCTACACGTAACCGTAGTACACATCAATTGCTAAGGTCCTAGCTTCATGTGACTTGAGTTCTTTTAAGATGGTATTGTTCATATAGAGGATTCCCTTCAGGATTGTTTTCAATTACCCAAAAGCACTGAAAAAAAAATCTGTTAGCAGCGTAATTTTAAAAATCTTTGCAATACTCCATCCCGAAGCTACGTGATCAAAAGATCAACACCTGCATACAACTATGTGAGAAGAGAAACTAAAGACTGAGAGCCATTGACGTCAACATGTTCAAAAGTACAAAGATCCTGAAGGTACTGAAGCCTAAACACGATTATAAGTGGAAACAAATACCAAAGAGTCTCCTCAATGCACCAAGTATCAGAGGTCTTTAAATGGCAAAAGTCTGGAAAAGAAGACAATCAAAAGCATGGCCAGAAAGCAAGACAGTAACTCAAAAATAACACAGTTTAAAATAATATACCCCAAATTTTGGATCTGTAAGAAACTGAAAGAAGCACTATAATGCATATCAAAAAGCCAAGCACCTGCCTGGCATGCATGAGGAAGAGCAGAACGGCAGCTGACCCACTGGTGAACTTTCTCATGACAGAGAGAGCCAGCTACACCGAGAACAGATCACAACTCAACGGCTTGATTCATAACACCTACATCCTAATCCAGAGAAGCTGCTTCCATACGTACCACATCAAAAACCACGCTGGGACGCAGTGAAGTGCACTGAGCCTTCCTTGTCGAGCCCGCTCTCTGCTGTGCTTTACAACCCAAGTCCTCCGAGTTCTCTTTCCCCCCCCTCAGTGTGCTCCCACTCTTAGGAGTGGAAAATAGAGAAAGATAAAGTAAATAACTCATATTTGCAAAATGTTTTCTCCACAGTGAATTCTATGGGAAAGACATATTGGAGAAATGGCACCAGCCCGCGTGGCACAGGCCTTTCGCTTCTAAACCAGCACCTATCAGTAGTCACTGGAAATCATTACCACGCAACGAACATTCACGGATTCACGACAGATGTGAGGAACTCTTCAGTTAGTGCAAACCACAAAGTCTCTTTGAAGACAATCAATGCCACGTATCCTTCTCTTCTCCCATACATGCATCCCTGATGACCAAAATGCCAACAACCCTGTCAAATGGTTGGTGTATGGTTAATACATGATAAAGACATACATGTGACACGACGAAGTATAGAGCGCATGCGAACAGTTGACATTACAACCACTCACATGACAGAGGACGGATTACAAGACCTTGGAGAAAGGATAAGAGAGTGCAAGCTGTTAACCCAAGTTGTCCACACCATTGCCTGCTCCTACATACTTCTAGCAGACTTCTGGGAAAAAAGGAAACAGAGCAAAGTACTGGCTAAATACATTCTTTTGGTGGACCGGATCCAGCTGGATGGATCTGAGATTTCCCACATGATGTTCCTCATTCACAGCTATTCAAAACACAAACAGAACCCCATCACCACCATCACGACTCTTGTTACCACTTCTCTCTACCCCAAGGACTAAATGCCAGTGGAGACAGAACTACTCTCTCAAAGTTAGCAGAGGCCACTTCGCATCAAGACTGAGATGTGCTGGCAATGATGCACTTACTCAGTGGACAGGAGGCTTCTGCCTCTGAAGATGTCAACCTGTGAAACAACACTCCTTAAACACCTCATCAGATTACTTGTTTTTATTAATTTTTAAAGACACTTCTCAAAGTACATGAAAGTGCAGAGTATGAGAATCTAATGGCAGCAATTTTACTTGTAGGTTTTTATTAGTGATCAGCTTTTTTAAGAATAATATAGATATTACATTCAAAATTAAGGATATTGTAGCTAACTAAACATAGGTGCGAGGGCATTTTCCTTGTTTTTTATTAAGTCATATCATAAAAAGAGTTAGCGCATTATTAGTGTCATTAGTGGTTTATTATTCCTCTATTAACCTTATGAATTAAGTACACTTTAACCTCAGTTTAATCTCCTACACAAACATATGGTACATTAAAAAAAAAAAAAAAAAACCCAGAAGGGTAAAAATTACAATTAAAAATACTAGTGAAAAAGACTCATTCAGAAAGCACCAAAGTCTGACCATCTCTACTTCTTCAATAACTTGCTCAGATATAACTTGCTATGCTTTGAGTTGAACTAAAGAAAAATGCAACATTTCAAAATCTTCTTTAGAGAATGCAGACACAATTTGACCTTTAGGTTCACTTCTCAATTCCCACCTCTGACAGGACTGCACTGAAAATGTGTGACAGCTAAACATTACCGGTTTGCTGACAATTTCACATACAAACCAAAATCAACCTCATCTGCCTCTGTGTTCTCTGTTACCTAAAGTAGTACGTTTGACTTGGCTTTGCACAGTACAGCAGGAGATTCATCATCAGCTCCCCAGACCTCTAAAATGCTTTCAAGTACCAATTCAGATCTAACATAACAAGTTACAACCTCTTGAACCTAACTTTCTCAAAAAATGGATCTTTCATGGGCATACAAAGGACGCTATTTTCAAATAATTTAAATTCAGCCAAAGAGATGAGGCTCCTCAGCACTACTATTTTCTAAGAACTTCAAGGCAATGTACACAGGTCAGAGGTTTTATCACTGATCTTAAAAATAAACAAGTATAAAGCACTATAAGCAATGCCACCATGAGTAATGGATTTTCTTGTTTTATAAGATTCATCTCCTCATTGGTCATAAGCACTTTAACTCAAAAAGAGAAAATGAGCAAGAGAAGGAAACAATCCTTACAACTATCAGCAGCCTATCCACAACTTTTCCCTCTTTGCAGCATAGGAGCAATAAGATTCCGTGAAACAAATGCAAAATGAATTCCAACTGACTGCCCTGCGGCAAATCTCAAGTGGTGGGACTGACCCGAGGCTTGCTACCGCGGCTGCCATAGCCTTGGTTGAATGAGCTTTATTTTGACCCTCAAGTGACAAACCTGCCAATAAGTAACAATGAGAGATGCAAAGGAATTTTTTGACATATTGCTCTTGGACACAGACTCACCTAAGAACTGGGACAAACAAAAAAAAAATCCACCATCACCACGCCAGAACAAAAAATCCTGAAAGCTGAATGGACTTTCTAAAGACTCTGTTCACTGCAAGCTATGGAAAAAAAAAAAAAAAAAAAAAAAAAAAAAAAAAAAAAAAAAAAAAAAAAAAGGAAAAAAAATCAATGGCATTTTAAAAATCCACAAAAGACCTCACTTGGATTATAGTGTGGGAGAACAATTCATTAAGATGGAATTGACATTACCTCTAAGGGATTTCTTGCGTTTTCTACCAAAAGCAATTCAATTCAATCTTAACACATGGGTGTGATATTCCGGATTCCGAGCTGACTGATCACAAATAGGATCTCAAGATCTTTTGAGAGAATTAAATGAAAAACAACAGGGATTTGTCACGAATGCAGCATGTACTGTTGATGTGATTTGACCCAATGTTTTGTTACATGGTCTTTGCTGACACCTGTTGGTTTATTTTTTGTTTTTCTTTTTTCCTTTTTTTTTCCTTTTTAAGAAAATCACCTTTAATTTTAGAAACTGCTTGTCAATTATTTGGCTTCAGAAATGGCTTAATTACACATTCATCTTGAAAAAAGCCTCAATTCTTTTAAAACAGGCATAGATATACATATATATGCATTAGTGCCAAGCAGAGGCTTCAATCAAGCACCTTGCATTAGAAGTAATTAGACATCAGCAGAAAGCATGACCTCTATCCCCAAGCTGAGATAAGAAACAAAAGGATGAACGGTTGCAAAACAAAGGAAGAAACTAAAAAAAAGCCCCAAAGAGTAACAGAGGAACAAATACAAAGGCTTATAAGCACATTTGAATATTCCGGTTCAAGAACTAAAACTTAGGGTTATAATCTCTAAATTTCACATCAGAGATGAGTTATGAAAAGGGATCTGAAAGAAAGAGCTGCAGTAGCTTTAATTATTTCAATTATTAATGAAAAAAAAATGTAGTTTAGGTGGAGAGGTGGTGCAATGCAGTTTTGCAAGGTTAAAAATCCATGCCAAACCCAACTGACATATCAGATTAACATAGTTAAAGCATACCAGCTTTTGTAGTCACAGACAAAAAAGTCAGTGATGTGTCAAGCATCTCATTTTGCCACCTTTGATTCCTCAGCAGAAATGACCAAATAAATATTCACAGATGGACTGAAGGCTTAATTTTATGTAAATCCGGAGCAGAACTCAAATTAACACCTTCTTTCCATAGCAAGATGTCTTAACCACTTTGCCACTGTGCTCCAGAACAGCGGTGGGTCAAAATAAATTGGATATACATTAATTCAGCTGAAAAGGATCATGGTGCTGACCATTAGCAGCATTTATTTTTTTCTTTTCTTGGCACAAACAGCAGTTGATACCCTCAGGAACACAACTCACAAAAATGTTTATAGCTTCGCTATTAAATAATCCCCGCACCTCTTTTTACTAGGTCAAATAAACCAAATAGATCGCACCAGGGTCATTAACTCATCGCATACTTAAGTGGCAGACTCGGGACCCTCACTTGCTCTGAGTAACTGACAGTTAACCTCTGAGAGAAATGGCTAGCTCTCCTTCTGCTTTTCTACTCTACGGTTATGATACCTGGTGCTCCGAAAGAAACTTCCCCTTAAGGAGAGACAAACCTGCCCTGAAGGCACTGTCTCTTCTGGGGGTATCAGGATGATGGTTAAGAAAACACCTCAGACACTGATGAATCTTTTTCTATTCCTTTTCCTCACTGTTTCTCAATGCAAGGTTTTCTTTTTTTATTCCATATGACTGAGTCCAACCAACCTAGCCTTGTGTTCTGCTGGCAGGCAAAATCAAAGACGGAGCAAACTATGAAAAACTCCAGGCATGGCAAATGCCAGGAGACCTTTCAACCAAGAGGTGAAGAAGACTGCTTCATATGTGACATGTAAAATCCTGACACTTTTGCTCATGTGTAAAATACTGGAAACCATTTAATTTAGCAGTGAAATAAATTATTATTTAAAACATCTTCAATAATCAGACTTGGAAAGGTCAATTATGTGCTTTTTCTACTTTATTTTAAAACAATGCTACAATGAATAAATATTCTTGGTAACTGAGGTTTATAAAATAAACTTGATAGCCCACACCACTTACAATAAAAGGACAGTACGTAAGGATATTGCTAGTTGCTCATGGATATTTATGTTGATGATGGCCAAAAAGCACAGCAGATCCTTTCTTCCTGTGACATTATGACCGAAGAACAACGCAGCCGATCACGCAGCACATGCATG
This sequence comes from Tetrax tetrax, assembly GCA_009806455.1. Taxonomy (NCBI): domain Eukaryota; kingdom Metazoa; phylum Chordata; class Aves; order Otidiformes; family Otididae; genus Tetrax; species Tetrax tetrax. The sequence goes on along the minus strand of WHYT01016349.1, from coordinate 77,518 downwards.
TCCAAGGACAGCACATCAGTGTAGTACTACAATCTCCTGTGTTCTAATGAATTTTGCCTATATACTTCGTTGGGGAAGGAATCACATCTTTCTCAGTCCAACCACCACGATACAGTCCAATTGCATATAAAATTGCTTAACATGAGAGTGATTATGAAGGATCACAACAATTCATGATTTTATGCAAACTTCAAATATTAGCTTGTGCCTTTGACCTTCAACTGAATACAAATACTGAAGAGAAGCAAAAAGCTTTTTTTTTTTTTTTGTCAAATGAGGCATTTAGCAAGCTCTAATGGAAATTTTGCAATAAAATGGTATAATACTTAGCATGTCCAACTAATTAAGTTATTTCTAAAAAATCTGCACAGCAATGAAACAGCCTGAGTCACCAAATCCTGTGCAAAGCCTGTTCTCATGTCAATTTATAAACCATGTGACCAGGACTGGTTCATGTTCCTGCTGGAGTCTGTCAGTTTCCTAACAGAAGTTTGCGTTATGGGATCTTCTGCTCTTTTGGAGGGGTGGAGCACCTGGAAAAACAGCCATGTTTGATTAGACAAGTGGTTCAATACAGTAGCTACCAGTTACAAAAACATCAAGTAGGAAACAATGGCAATTCCTATTGAACAATAATATTAAAAAATTGTCTGAAAAAGAAACTTCCTCCTAACATCTACTTTCGGTAATTTTGTAGTATTTCATAGAAACATTAGGTAGGCAATTTTATCACCTAGATACAGATAAAGAAAATGGACATCAACAACAGCAAGCAGCATGCCCGTGTGTAATTTATAATCACACCACAGCTGCCAGCCTGCAGAGTTCTACACAGAGTTCTGTGCTCAGTGAAAAGGTACTGTAGCATGGAAAGACATTTTAAATTCATCATATTTCAGATAACTTAAAACGAACACAAGTAACAGTCAAGAGAATACAATGAAAATGCGAGATTAGGAATCAGACAGATTTTTCCCTAAAAGCAACTTGTTCTATGACAACAGAATTTGGCACAATGATCTCTTTGCCATGAGACAGTCGAGCAGAGAACCTGCACTGAGGACGACCTGCCCTCCACCAAAGACAAATCTATATTGCCCTATACAACATGCAGTGCTGCGATCTGAGCATCTTCATGGTCACGGCTACTGTCAGTCACCAATCTGGGCAATGGGCACACAAAGCCTAATCCGGACAGAAGAGGCAGGAGGAGACCAGCACAGAGTTTGGCAGTAAGCAGGCTGACAAGTGACAAGTCATTGCATTACCATCTACTATTTGCCTATAATCTTGTTTTCTGTGCTTCTCCTTTTCCATGTCCCTCTTCTAGAAAACAAGACTAAGTCGTAAACCTGGGACTACCTTTTGGCCAGTGTTCATAACGCGGCCCTAATCTTCTTGAGCTCCTGGCCACTTCATCATACCCAACAGCAGGTCTTGCTGCATTCGTGGTCCAGGCTTGGGAAGCTGCTCTGGCAGATCACTCCTGCGTCCAGGAGACGCGGAGCCCGCAGAGGGCAAGCAGCTACTGCAGAGGCACCGGGAGCTCCCAGCAGCACCTGCAGCGATTCACGGGCGACAGCAAGGCACAGATAGGCATCAGCTTGGCATGAGAATCCCATTTTTGTCCCTTAATTGATGGCAGAGATCGAGTCTTTTCTTGAGTTAATGAAATGGAAGCTTTGGGGTTTTTAAATAGGAAAATGTCTCCACTGATACTGGAAACAATTACTGCTGCCTTTTGATAGTCAGCCAAATAATCTGGTGTTGGCTGGGTTGAGGGGAAATGAATATTGTGGCTTCTCCTGCTATTTGTGCTGCTGGCTAATGTGCCTTGTTTTCCCAACACAGTATTCCTGAAATTATGAGTTGTAATGAAGGATCAAGAACACATGCAATCCTTAATACTGGAAATCAGCCCAAAATTGTGTTATAACAACTTAAGCTAGGAGCCTTTCTGTTACGGAATATAGCCTGTACAAAAAAATCTCCAGGAAACAGTACTAAAAACGTGCATCAACCTTCACTTCCCACCTGTATTCACCTTACGCTTTACTTAATTTCTGCTCACTTTACCCATATTATCTCCAGGGTTACAGGATATTTTTGTGTCAAAAATTATTAGTAGGTCATCTAGTACTGCAGCAATATGAATTCTGCTTTCTAACATATCTGACAATATCCTCAATTGATTTCCTGTGGAGGTGGAACGGTAAGCCCAAGAAACTTATAAACACCAGAATATAATGAGCATTTCACCAAAGATTCCAACTTTCTAAAAGACAGCGGAAGAAAAGATATTTCCAAATTCATAGGCAGACTGTGAACTGAAATCAGATTTGTTTCACAGGAAGATCAACGAACACCATTTTACGGATTTACTCGGGAATTATCCAATCATACTGTATCTATATAAAGAAAAAATTGTTCCAGTATGAAATACTAATGATATATTTTGTTACTTTGCAGTTTTAGCTTACTGATGTAGGACTGATCAAACTTCAAGCCATATACTTGCAACGCAGTGTGCACCTTGATCATTTCTACAACCTGATTTCAATGCATCTGCTGTGAAAATAATTTGAATTTTATCTACCTACAACCATACACATCTGGAAATATTTTTGCATACTAGATATCACCATGACCAAAAGCATCGAATTATTTTGACACCTGCCAGAACTGATCAGACATCTCACTTCATGATTAATCCTCATCTGGTCTCTAGGAAAGTAGCATCCAATGCTCTCTGACATTCCCAAAATACTTAAGTGAGAAGAGGTGTGACACTGTAAACTGAACCGTAGATTGAAACCCAGGACAAACGAGAGTTCCTTTCTTGACTCACTGCTACGGGTACAAGCTCATGTTATCAAACAAGTTGTTTCTTTTTCTATTTTAAATTGATCTCAAGGCACACACTCTCTTAAAGGGCATTTTTGCCAAACACAATGGAGTTGAGCAGGTACAGATACACTGTCAGGTAACACTTTTCAAGTGTGTCATGAGATGTGTCTTGAGAAATCAGTTGGTGGAAGGCAAGAGGGATGCTGAAATTGAAACCCTGAATCACAGAGAAATCTGGGAGCAGGTGAAAGGACCCACACTAACAGCAGCACTTCACAGAACCATAGCTTTGATACAGCAAGCAACCATTCTTTCTTCTCTATGTCACATTCTGACTGCAACAGTCTGACACATTCAGTGCCCTTCCTGAACAACCGGTTAACAGTTGTCTAAGATTTGTGGTGCTCCTTACAAAGTTTTCATCCTGTTCTTCACAAAACTTCAGTGAATCATTACATCTGACCACCTTACAAAATTTGGAAACCATAACATTTTCTGCTCCTCACCCTGCCGCAGGGCGGGGGTGCACAAGAAGTTTGGAGAAGGCACTGCGGGACAGCTGACCCCAACTGACCAAAGGGATACCCAATACCAGATGGTGTCACAGTCAGCCAAAAAAATTGGGGGAGGAAGGAGGAAAGGGGGAGTTATCTTGTGACAAGGTGTTTGTCTTCTGAAGTCTTGGAGCACTGCTTTCCTGGAGATGGCTGAACAATTGCCTGCAGGTATAAAGGCATAAAAGACTTCAATCTAATTGTCCTGAGCTCTAGAATGCATAATTTTTGACTGCTTGTGCACACTCTAAAGATGAACCATGAACCATGTAGGTTTCTTCATCCCTCACAAAGATCTCTCTTGTAAGACACATCAAGATGTAAATAGAAATAAAAAGACATTGCCCCTTTTCACATTAATGGGTTTAGTGACAAGGTAAATACTTGAAGCCCTTTACTGGGACAGTAAAGCGGGTGGACCTGCTGCTGGACGGGGCCAAGCTCACTGGCAATGGTGATAACGCCTCTGTGGCAACATATTTAAGAAGGGGAAAATAAAAAAAAAAAAAAGGAAGGAGAAGTGAAGAAGCTTAAAGCAGAGGCAGAGAGGGGGAGGCGCGAGCCTTGTGGGCCTTGCAGGCCTCACCCTCTCTCCTGCCGGGCGGCGACTGGGCTCAACTCAGCCCAGCCTGGCTGCAAGGAGTGGGGAGGAGATGGGATGTGAAGAGATCCTGAGAGGCGTCTGCCTGCCTGTTGTGAAGGATTTCTGTGAGAGGAACGGCTGCAGACGCCACGGGCAGTGAAGAAGGAGGGGAGCAGTAATGCGGCTCCCGGCCAGAATTCCCCTGCAGCCCGTGGAGCCCACGGAGGAGCAGAGATCCCCCTGCAGCCCGGGGAGGACCCCACGCCTGGGAAGGGGAGGAATGTGAGGAGTTCTTCCCCTGGGGAGGAAGGAGCTTCAATGATCTCTCCCTATCCTTATCTCAAACCTCAAGCTTTTTGTTATATTTTCTCTCCTACATTCCCTCAGAGGGTTGGGAAAGTGAGTGAGAGACTGTGTAGCTTGGTACCGAGCAGGACAAAAACCACAGCACACAAAACCACACAGTATTTATTTTTTGGTAAGGTATGTGATAGTTTTCAGTCATTTGGCTGCCAGAAGCCCCAAAAAGCTGCATTCACTACACTGACTACTGTAATCCTCAACTTACCATCAAACGTAATGACAAACCACTATAATACTGGAAAAGGACTCATGAGTTCTGCTGTATCTTGGCCACTTCTTTAAATTACATTCTGGCCATTCACATCTTTTACACAGGCTGGCTTTGAGGGCAGTTGCTTTCACAGAAATAGCAACATTTGTGCACGTGGATATACAGATGTACACACACTGAAGTAGCTCCGTTTGCATCTCTTGAGTGTTAGGTATGCTGGGTACACTATTTTCTAGTGAACAGTTTGACTTCTGTGAAAAGTATACCCTTTCTCCAGAAAAAAAATGCCAAATCCTTCCCTCAGTGAAAGATCTGTGAAGTTTTAAGTTGAAGGAAAACCACGAAGAACTTGTGCAAGTATCAGCATTGTGTCCTGACATCTTTGACACTTCATTCTGCCTCAACAAAAGAAATTCTTACCCTAGAGTTTCATCGTTTCTGTTTTGCTGACAGCTATTTTAGCATTACTCCCCACTTCCATTGCTACCTGCAGGTTTTTAACTAGTACACAGAATGACATTTGTTTTAAAACTTAGAAGTTAAAAGCCTCTGCAAGTCAGCGGTAACAGAAATGTTCACTTCAAAAATTTGATGTGCATTTCCACAGTATCAAGTAAAGCAGGATGAAAAAGTTGTTTCAACAAAAATTATTAAAAAAACCCACATTTTTTTGAGAAGTTGAGATAAATGGTAACAATCAACGTTCATACATTTAATGGCATAGAGGAAACTGAGTATCAAACTCCTGATGATCAGGCAGTAAGAATGCTTAGCACTTTCCAAGTACTTTCATTTAAAAATTTCTTCTGGTTACCTGTCCTAAATTTTTTTCTTTTGCTTGAACCTTCTGCCTTTCTTTCTTTCCTTCATTTATGTTGTTTCCTTCAGATGGCACAACTAACTATAGTAACACTCCCTTTGTGCCTGAAAATAAAATATTTAGCTTCCATTTTTCATATAAGTTTATGTTTTTTCTATTTTTCTAACCAACTATCAAAAGTACATACAATATCCAAAAAGGTGTCTCACAGTGTGTCTACAGTGGACAAACACACCCTTTTCTTACATTTTTACATTTGGTATCATCCCCTCTTGCTTAAATTGCAACAAAATTCTTACCAGCATGCGAAGAACGCACATGTCTAATACAGGAAAATTAATTGTGCCTTAAAACAAGTTGAGGTTATAGAACTTAAGAAAACCACTTTCAAATACATTTTACACAATTATTTGTACTTTTATGTGAAAACTCTCACATGCACTTTGACTGGCATGGATATATGTCAGGTTTTATCTTAAAAAACTCACTTAGAATAGAGCTATATATACTGAAAATGAGGACAGAAGCTGAATTCCGTACTTTTCCCATCCTGTGTTACGTGGTGTCAGGTCTACAGTGAATTAAGAGAAATGTAATGTAACATCTATATGATTTACACTGCTGGAAAGAAGGGAGAAACATGCACACTCCTCCCCATCCCCAGTTAATTCAGTGAAAAGAGAAAAAAATCTTTGTTTTTCTCCTCAAAGATCTTTTTCATATCTTATTACCAACGACACACTCAGCGGACCGCTCAAGGGAGGAACTCAAGGATTTGGCAGATATAATGGAAAGAGTTAAGAGGTGCAACTGCCCAAAAAGTAGAAGTAGCAAATCTGGAAAGCTTGAATGTGAGAAGGAATTGACACTATTTGTGGAAGAACACAATGTTTTCCTGAATCATTACAGACAGGATAGTGCATGAGTTAACACAAATAACTACGCATCATGCCTCTCAAAATACTAAGTAACCAACCTATTGACCTGATCTTCCTTAATGATCATAACTGTGTCTAACAGCTTCAGGCACACTAACTGGGTAATTCTGCTGCAGTGATCCCCAGAAGATAACAGATACCAAAATTCAGTTGTGATTGAGTTAATGAATTGAGCAGCTGGAGCATCTTAAAGTAATTTTAGGTTGTTTGCACATACAGAAATACAACGCTGTATTGATTTATAATTGAATTTTTTTTCCTTTCAAATTATCCCTATTAAGGACTGGCACAGCTGATACAGCTTTATTAAAAAAAAAATCACTATTCTGCTGAATTTTAATAAAAATATTCCCAGTAAACTGAAAGATACATGTCTGTTGTTGAAGAGGCAGAAAGTGTTAAATTCCTTCTCTTAGAGAAGCTGAAAATCCAGTGAAAAAGAACTCTTCCGGAGTTCTGCAACAGAGGTAAAATAAACATTTTTTAAAAGAGCTGCTTGATGAAGGTAGTAATCTACGTATCTTGGGTTTTCAAAAAACGCCTCCTGAACAGTAGGAAAATACTTTGCCTTTCATAGAAACTTCTAATATCACCAATGGAAACAAGAACTGAACGCTGACAAGACAACGGTGAACCAACTGGTTGCATCACATATGCTGATTTGTATTCTGCCTAAACACTACTTAAATATACTTAAATATACTAGTCACCTTCTAGTTGGCAAAAAAGCAGGTTTCTTTAACAAAAAAAAAATAAATCAGCCAGCTATAACCCATATTATCCCATATTCCTTGCTGTGAACTCTGATGATTTTGGAGTTCACTATTCTGTTCATCGCTTTTAAGTGGGAATAAGACCAATGATAATTCAATTTTATTTCGCTGTGCAATAAATCTTGGGGTTTTTTTTCCAATGAGAAAAAGGAGAAAGATGGGAATGGGCACATTTAGATAAAAGGTGGATTACTTGTATTTTTAATTGGAGCTACACGAAAATGATTGGTAGAAAAGTTTATTAAGAACTGAGAGTCTAAACTTTTGCATATAAACCCAGGATGGCAAGAATGGTTCTAATTGAACTAAAGCTGCTGAAGGTTTTATTTTTAAAAAGCTCATGATTAACTCATTGAAACACTCCCCCTACTCCAATTTTTGTCTTCTTTTTAACAATTAGTACCATTCTTTGAATTGCAGCAACTTGCAAGTGCTTTATAAACAACCATCTGCCTTATTGTATCTTCTCTGCTTTTCACTGTTTATCAATTTAAAAATGTAAAACACATTTATCAACACATTTATCAACAATGTAACAAATTCCCATCTGGGTTTATGAGATGCTCATCATTTCTTTCAAGAATCATGCTAACAATAATTATGAAAGTATCTCGGAACCTTTCGAGTACTGTCATGTTACAGTGATGAACCAACCTACTGCCAATTGCTGCCTACAAACCAGAAGAGTTCACTGAAGCACATCTGACATTATCATTCCAGTAAAAAGTCTTCACAAACAGCAGATTTTGAAAGCGGATTTAGCATATGCAAATGAATATACTGCATGCAACAAAGATTCAGATTTAAATTTCAATTTCCTTAGGTACTATTAAGTAGTCTTCAATCCTTGCTAACTTGTCTGTCCATCTACTTCACTTACCAAAAAGCAACGCTGAAGATAAACAGATTGTTAAAAGCTGAAGTCTTTCTAGAACTCTAAACACAGTACACATACATGATTCAGATTTTTTTTTTTTTTTGTGCTACCTCTAATAGCATTTTCTTTCTGTTATCAAAGGTATTAGTTCAAAAATGAGCAAAGTAAAAGGACTGGAATCTTATGGAAATACATGACTTACAGCTCGGGAACTACTGGAGCGAAATTCAGCATCCTGCCTCATTTTTAGCTGCTTTATCTAGTTTGCGTAAACTCTTCCATGTCATGTTTCTGTTTCACAGTCTCCTATCACAAATCGAAAACGATGTCAGTAAGAAACACACCCATGACCAACAACGCATGGATTCCTCAGAACTGCATTTATTATTGACCTCGGTGTCCAAAGAGTGATCTATTTCATGTAAGCTCTCCCTTCAACCGGTACATTCAAAAAGTCTCTATTCCACATGGATTCTTCTCTAACAAGAAATGAGATCACACTTTAATTTACTTTTAAGAACTTCCTCAATCTCTCTCTTCTGCTCAGCTGTGCATTTTTGTCCAAATAGTGCAACTCTTAACTATTTGTGAGACATTTACTCCACTGTAACATTGTGCTAAAGCAAAAACCTTCTGCAACATTCATTAGAAGATGCGGTACAATGTGCACAGAACTAGCACTATCAAATTGCTTCTAAAGGAGAGCAGTTAAAATGGGATTTAACCACTTTCAAAAATAAGGAGAGGGGAAGTATTTCAGTTAGACTATTTCACCCTACCTTTGAAACAGGACACAAAGTTAGGAAGAGTTTGTTAGGTTCTCTGTGAGGACTTTTTACTATCCTCAGGAAAGTTTACCCTTACTTCACTGCAATACAAGACACTGAAAAAATTCAGTTCACATACTCTCAACAGACACCTGTTAAGTATTTGGCATCTAACCTCTTCAAACAGAGCAACCTCTTCAACAGCCCTAGCCCAGCAAGCATCCCACGAAAGCAAATGTCTGAGAGCCTGCCTATTTATCACATCAGTATCTATTTATTTTGTCCTCTCAGTAACACAATTTCTTGCAACCACTGAAAAACTAACAGCAAAGGCATAACAATAAGTCAAGGTACACAAACATAATTTTGCTTAATCCATGATGTGCAGCACATAATTCATTATATTAAAGTCTCGCTACCCAGAGAAAATCTGGAATGTTTAACGATAAACTGTTTGCGCAAAGAAACTGAAACAAGAGTGTAAGGATTTCTACTAATCATCTGCAAATTTTATTTGGAACTTGATCCTGCAGCCCTTATTCACAGGATCAGACCTATTGAGTTTATTCACACGAGCTTCGGCTGCAAGATTGGACCTTAAGTACTATCAGGTGCACGTGCAGCCTATCATCAGATTTTGGGTTATTCATGTAAGAAGCTACCCTTTCAAATGCAGACTACTTAATGCTTCCTTCTTCATTAACTTACATGTCCTCTTCTGCTGCTCTGTGCTTTCATTTGTGCTATGTAAATAGCTTCTTTCTCTCAGTCATCCAAACAAATAATGCTCTTTGCAACCAAGGAGGAAATTAGTAGCAGGTGAACGCTTATTTTTAAAATTATGTTGAGACCAAGCTGTTCTTTAACTTAAAGGAGATCTGGAAAGAAAAAAAAATCCCATTTTACTACTTAGCGATGTTAATTATGGGTTGTCATTGTCATAATTCTACATACTTATTCTTTTCCTCCTCACAAATATTCAACTTGACGGTTAATCTACTTTATGATAAGCTGGACGTAACACTGGGCACACACATTAAAGTGGATTATTTAGTGGGACAAGACTTCTCTGATGATGCAAAATTAACTGTACTTTATCATATATGAAACATGCAAGGAACTTCTGACTTCAGTGTTCTATTTCTTTGCTTTCTGTATCTATTCTACATCAATACAAGATATTTTCTTGTGCTATGGTGTGGCAACCATGAAAAAGAACCAGAATCCTTCTGCTACCTGCTTATATGCTTCTGCAGGTCAGACAGGTTGCGATTACAAAAGATGGCAGACCCTAGTCCTTCAGTGGGACCACAGCAGAGGCACTTATATCATGGTCCCCATAATAATTTACGTATTTACAAATCCTTTTTGAAGTAGTTAAAGGCATAGGTAGCCAAGCAAACTGTCAGTACAAGTCTCTTCATTAGTGATGGCACTCACAGAAATATCTGCAAATATTAAACTGTCTCCAAGCAATCACCAGATTATAATTACCTAGTGACAGAGCTGTGACAGATGCTCAGAGGGACAGAACAGGCAATACCTGTGTGGTGATGCTAGAGATACTCTGGTTACTGGAAGACCATGGAAGGAGAACGTCAGCTAATCCCTCTTACATGAAATGTCATTATCAACACAATCTATATGACTGGCAAAATGCAAAGTCAAATCCCAGCAACAGGATTTAGGAGTATTTTCTTTACAATTCCAGTTGAATTCAACTCATGATCAAGTAGGGGCTGAAGCTGACTACCAGCAATTTCAGTAGACACAGTATCAATTGAAGTGCAGCACAAACAATAAACCCAGACATCTATTTCAAATGCAAGGAGACATGCATCACGTCAGTCTAATCTGGAGTTTAATCTAGAATCCAAATCTCCATAACTCCTATCCAGAAAAAAAAAACAACCCATAATTCAACCTTGAACTGTAATGGTACGTCTGCAACAACTGAACTGCTGTCACAAAACTGTTCTCAATTCTCCTTCAAACTTGCCACACGGATTAATCTGCAGTTAGAAGCAGCTGCAACACCATGTTCTGTGCACTTCTGTTGCCATTTTAATTTTCAAAAAGCAAATGGAGAGGCTCTCCACAAAATTCAATGCTGCAATAGCAATGACTGAACCAGCATCACAAAATTATTAACTGTTCACTCAATTTTCTACTAGGAGCACATACCAAGAGGCTGCAGGACAAATTGTGTGCCTGAAATAACAGATCAATGAATGTAGAATAAAGTGATGTAAGAAGTGGAGACATTGACGAACCATTGTAATTTGTGAAGAATCAATTTCCATACAGCCAAAGAAATGGCAGAACATAACAGATAGTGCATTCATTACTTTTAACAGTAAGAAATAGTGTCTTACCAAATGGAAATTTATTAATGCTCCAAGAAAGAGAGAATGATTATGTAACGAGGCTAGGAAGTACATTCGCTTCTTAAAATTAGTAAAACACAATAAAAGCAGCCCACAACACTGTCCTGGTTTCGTCAGGGATGGCTGGGGGGAGTGTGGGCATTGACCCCTCTCTTTCTCCCCCTTTGCTTGCTGCTCGGCTTCGTTTCCATGATTGCTGCTTGGGACGGGCTGTATCGGTCATTGGGACACCGGGTGATGAGAAATTGTTCACTGTTCATTTTTCAATATTGCATTATGCTTATATTTTGTTATCATTGGTATTTTGCTTTGCCATGCTCGTAAACTGTCTTCATCTCAACCCATGAGTTTTCCTTTCCCCCATCGCTGGGGAGGGGGACGGTGAGCGAGAAACTGTGTGGTGACCAGTGCTAAACCACAACAAATATATAGGTACAGTAAAAAAAAAGTTGCCTTGAGCAGGATGGGTAAACCCTTTAAAAATCAGAAAACCAGCATACAATGACTGAGCTAACAGCGGAAACACTGAATACATAAACCACTTCTTGTCTGATGATACAAGTTTAATGAGTTTATCACCTCACTTACGTCCAGCTACGTAAAGGTTCAGCCACAAACACGTATTAGAGAACTCCTAAAGCCAAAGGATGATGTTTCAAAGCAAAGCCCTAAGGCCAGATTTTACTGCATCACCTCATGAAGTATATAAGCTGCTACTTCCTAAGCTCTCACAGCTTGCTGAACACATCTTACCCTAGACTACAAAACGGCTAATCAGAAGGTAATATACCACTTCTGTACCATTCAACACCTACACCAGTGACCCACCAATCTATGGCACAAGAGGGTTTTATCTCTGTGAACAAACGCCAAAGGTCCTGCCCGTCAGTGTCCCCTGCATTCTCAGATAACTACATTAACACCCATCGTGCCAAAATCAGACAATGGGGCATTTATAAATTAGTGGCTTGTTGGAAGAACTGGTAGTATCAAGCACCTAGCAGACAACAGACTAAAATACAGATGAGTTTCTTTTTTCTCTAAAACCACAATACAAATAAAAAACTTAGAAATAATTCACCCTGTCAGATTCCTGACCTCAAACTCTCCTTACCTCTTGCCTTGCAATATAAACAAAGTGCATTTTCAAAGATCACTCAAAACTGAATACAGAGAATAACTATAACTAAGGCAAAATCACAGATGTAAGGCACCCACTCCATGAACACACCCCACCTTCTGGTTCACCAAAAATCACAAAAATTAGTTCATACTACTATGGGTTGAAGCTGTGGCACTCACTACTCAGATGCGTAGAATGAGTAATTTGGTGAGGTTGCCAAACAAGAAGGGGCGGTGGCACAGGAGCCCAAATGGACACACACTAAGCTTTACACTTGTGTCTTGTCCAATTCATTTATTTAGAAAATGGAGGTATTTGAACAATACAGACACACACAAAGGTCTGCACACATGGAATAGGTGCCTATCTGCCTCCTCTTGGAAGAAACGTGTATGAAGTAACTTGGACAATGCAGCAGATTGGGCAATAGCGCATTCCCTGTTTTGGAAAAAACATACAGTTGAGGTGAAAGGATGTGACAAGCAGCAACAGCAGCCCGCATCGTCTCCTCTCCTGCCACAGTTCTTGCAGGAACGAGGAGCAGGAGGTAAAAAGCAAGGTTCGTCAGTCCCCAGGAACAAAGCTCTGCCAGGACAAAGCAGTGCTCAACAGCTGGGCAGCTGCAGCACATCCAGCAGAGCCCAGACTGTCTCCTGAAGGAAACAGAGGGGCTGAGCTACCACAGCGCACCAGACCACCACGCGGCAGAGGTGAAGGACAGATGGCCTGCTATTCCTGTTAATCAAGATGGGCAGAGGCTTCTGCCATGCACTCCTTTCTTGAGCCTGCACGCTCAGTGCCTACAGAAGTTCCCAGAGCCTATCCTGCTATTCCTACAAAAGGCCATGCAATTAGGTATTTCTTCAGCTTCAACAAATGCATGCTTGGCAGCATGAGAAACTTTACAAAACCGTTTGGTGACAAATTTAAGTATATACTTATCTATCCATCCAAGAAACTCAATCAGGGTGCTTTACACTATTTACTTTGAACAGCGTAGGACTGACTGCCATTTCAGACATTTCAGTTTGCGTTTTACTCTTTAGTACACAGACTGGCTGGAGTTGCACAAGGAGCTGGGAGGGTCCACAGCCAGAACAGCTGGCCCCAGCTGACCAAAGGGACACGCCGTGCCATAAAGTGTCACGGTCAGTAGCAAAAGCCAGGGGAAAGGAGGATAAAGGGGGGGATGTTTGCAATTATCTTCCAATAAGGCATCTGTCTTCCCAAGTCCTATTATGCATGGAGAATTATGTCCTGGAGATGGCTAAACACTTACCTGCTCATGGAAAGCAGTGAATTAACGCCTTATTTTGCTTTGCTTCCACGTGCAGCTTTTGCTTTACTTATTAAACTGTATCTCAGCCCACAAATTTTCTCACTTTTACCTTTCTGATTCTCTTCCCCCATCCCACAGCACAGGCAGTGAGCGAGTGGCTGGGGTGGGCCTGAGCTGCTCATTGGGGTCAAACTATGACAAGAAGAAGGTTTCAAAGACAAAATGTCTAAATATGTACAAGCAAACCTATCTCTGAGTAGTCTGAAATAATATAACAGGAAGAGTAAGTGAGGAATAAATGCATTTAATTCTTAGTAAAACAATAACATTAACGACAGCAGACAAGCCGCGAGGCAACATGACACGCCGTGATGACTCCAACAGGCACCAGTACAGACCCTAGTCTGTGCACAGAATTGTGCAACCCCTTTCACGGGCCTCCGAAAGCCACGCTAACGTGAGCAGCATTTCCACCTAGAGCACAGCATGCTGAGGCTCTGTTGGGCAGGGGTGGTTATGACAGTGCACCACATACTGTTCTGCATTTGCTGAGATCAGGTGCCTTTCTTCTCAAGTCAATGCTCTGACTCCTGAAGTGTTACAAAAAGCATGGCACTGAAATTAGTAATTTTCACATAGAAAAAGAACCAATCAGTCGCTTCTATATCTACTACATCTACAACATCCCTACAAAAAGCCTTGGAAGTACCAGTAGCATTCAAGTATCTAATACATCAACAAATATTTAACCAGTTAATCATCAGATCTCTACTGAATCAACCTAGTGGCTCCTACCATCTCCTGGTAACACGAGAAAACCAGCAAATACGTTTCTCTTGCACTAGAAAGTAAAACGCAACAATTTTGTACCCAGAGCTGCGCCTTGAAGAGAAGAAAGTTAAAGAAAACGCTGCACAGTAAAATATTCTCTGATTTTTGTAATCTAGATGACATTCTATTTTGAACACATACTAAAGTAAAATTGTAGTCTAAGTCACATCTTGGCTATACAGCAAATAATGGAAATTACTGTTAGAGCACTGGCACGCAACAAATCTTGAAAAGTCTTTTGTTACATCACTGCAGCCTCACTAAATCTTTCTTAACATATATGAAAGTATCATTTCTACAGAGAAACACAAAAAAACCACAGCACACCAATACATATACACATACATACAAGCACACAACTAATATACCTCTCCAAGAGCTTCATAGCGCTTTTGGTTCCATCTATGCAAGTCTTCACGATAATTAAACACAAATGGCTCCCCAGTTTTTATGTGTCTCAACTGCCCTTCTGTAAAAGAAACAAAATCAATAAATGTTAATATACTTCATTAAAAGTATGACGCATTCAATTGCTAAAGATTTTGAAATAAGTCTACATCTAAAAATTGGGCTATTACAAATTTCTTCTTTTCTGGTTACAGTGTTTTTGTAGGAAAACAAGTGTAGCACAACAACAAAAAGCATTCCCCTTGAATGGTATACATTGCTGGACAAAGCTAAACAGAAGTCAGGACAGTGAAATTACATGCAGATATCAAATGCCAAACGGCTCTAAGTTTGCTATGGATTAACACTGAAATGTGAACATCAGCAGTTAATATTTGATCCGCAGCGTCAATTTGGTGATCAAATTGTAGCTACATATCCCCTACTTCAACTGCATTTATGAAGAAAAGCGAGTACAAACGGGGCTGGAGGCTGGAAGGAAAGGGAACATTTATTTTCAAGATTAGCATCATTCCAGGTTAATGTGAAAAAAAACCACGTCCACAATTAAGGTAAATATTTCAACTCCTAGGCACCATGCAATCAAGTAAGAGCTCTTAGATTCAGGGTACGCTGAGGTTACAGCAGTAGAACAAAGCAGAATGCTTGATTAGAGCAAAACCACATGCTACTCAGAGTCCAGTGTAACTTTCTGCAGTTGGCCTTGCTTACAGCAAAACTTTAGCAGCACACCAAACCACAGATGAAGATGTGCACCGAGTTAAAATGACAATAATAATAAAAAGGGAACCAAATAAGAAACAAACTGTGGAAAATAGATACCTTGCCAGTAATGTCTGAGCTTATTAGACAAAACACAAGTTGTGGCCTCAGAGCATCACAAAACGGCAGCAAATTAGAGAAATACTAAAAACAGAGATATGTACAAGTATATCCTTTGAAAGCCAAAATGTCTGCATGACGAAAGTAAGGTTTCTCAGACAAATTTTTCCTCTTGAATAGTAAGAAATTACTAACTTCGTTCACGCATTTTCATAACCTTTACATTTTGATTCTTGATGTTTTAAATAAAGTTCTTAAGATCTGCTATCTCTAATAGTTATGCTTATCTGCTCATTTGATATTTTCTTCCAGACCTGTCCTACCTCACAGACTAGACACCAGGGAAATATTTCTCCTCAACTTCATATCCCTGTCCTGGCTCCAAATATCCTTCTTCCCATATTTTCATCATAACTCTACCTTCAGGTGTTCCTTTCCACCTATTTAGGCCAGTCCACAGTACATGAAGTTGCTTTCTCCACAAGTGAAGTGGAGAAAATACCTGGTATATTTTTTCTTTGGCTTTCTGGAACCTTTGTCTTCTTCAGATTCTTTAAATCTGATACAAAAATCTTCCTTACTTTTCCATCATAAAAAGAAGCATGATTATGACATAAAAGTACAGGATCAAACATTTGAATTAAATGTACAAAAGTAAAATTGAGGCATTTTTGCTTTGCTGACCAGTAGCATATGCAACAGATCTTCCTGCTTTCTACGGAGGTCACTTAGGCCGTGAGGTTAGTGAGGGAATATTCAATAACACCATTCTAAAACATCATTCCCCAAAATTCAAATTTCAGCCCTTTTTATCAACCACGTATGAACCATTAACTCTGAAGTCAGTAAGGAAGACAGTAGACACTGTGCAGATCTAAAAATAAGGAGCTGAAAAGTGACAGAGCTGAACCCCCCCCATCAAAGAAAGAGCATCACTTTCATGACACTTTTAGTCTCTAAGTACCTTCCTGTGAAAGCCATCAGGGTATTAAAAAGCTAAGTGTTGCATAAATGACTATCATTTAAAGGAAAGCTCTTTTTTTTTTTTTTTCTTTAAAAGTGGAAGATGTAAGACAGGCAGATTTAGAAACTAAAGTTCCTCTCTGTTCACAGAGCAGGCACTGCAAAGAAGTAGAATTGTAAACGTCCCCATTTGTCCTACAGGTTTCAAACAATCTTGAAAGAGCCATTTCCTGGAGTCTGGTATTACTTTAGCTCAGAGGCTTACTTCTCAGCTGGATTTTAAAATGTATGCACTGGAAACTATAAATACTACTAACTAATTTAACACACGGATTCATCTAGCTGGAAGGACATGCAGTCATCACACACTTAGCTGTAACGCAAAACCTGACCCACGGCAAAAGAGCAAGAGACAGTCTAGCACACCGCTCATCTTTCCACCAATATAAACAGGTGTTTTCCTACCAGTGTCAATGAAATAGCTGGGATAAACTGTTCTCTAAATAACAGTTTATATTGTACCCATAAAAATGAATCAGCAAACAAAACATTTCTTAAATGAGTGACCACTCTTCAATTTTGCTTTAGAACGCTAATGCTACAGAATTACTTTCAGAATTTTTGATTCAACACTTCTGTATTAGAAAACAGGAAGTCATAAAGTAGGCACAGTACAAACCCACAGTACTGTATAAAATGAGGGATTTTTTTGACAAATTCATGAAATTAAAAAAAAATTACTTAGCTAGATTTACAAGTCTGTTAATACGAAGGCTTAAAGTTTTATTCTTAACAGAAAAGTGTGAAATTCTAATAGGGACTTACAAGGTATAATTAAAGTTCTGATAACCCCTCAACATTAGTCTAAGTATAGCCTTTACAAAGCATATATGACTTACTCTCATTAAAAATGTACTCAAATCCTTCCAGAGTATCAGGAAATTCAAGTGGTGGCTCATCTTTTTTCATTAGTTCATCCAAGTCTATTCTAGACAATAAATCTAAAAAAGGAAAAGAAAAATTACATAATGCATGCTATGTCTTTTTTATTTCACTATTACCACTGACAAAATGTGTTTGTTCAGATTCGTACATCTTAAGGACAGAAGGACATCCTACACATTACTAAACATAGGACTTCGTTATGGGAAATTGCGTTGCAGATTCCAAAGCTAGGCCTCACTGTCAGCATGTCTTCGCATTTATTTACCTGTCTATCTTTAATGTTGATCAAAAAATGTCCAGGGATAGAGAAGCCACTAAAGACATAGTGATTTGTTTCAATGATTGATTATCCTCAATTTAGAAGTATGTCTCTGATATGCATCATGGTTTTAATATGCACTTACTTAGCTTCAATAACCGATCACCGATACATTCTTGTTTGCCTTCTTGAAGAGCTCAGATTATTAAATGCCTGTGATGAGAACACTCCTTAACCTATAGGCCGAGTTATCTAAATGCTTCCTTCTCTCAGCCACCCTCCTTCAGTAACTCTCAAGGCAGAGAAAGCTGAAATCCACTTGACAGCAAGCCACGCCATACACATCCTTTCCAGACTGGGATGGTACATCCTAGTACACCCTGTGTTCACTCATGCAAGCACACCAAAGTAACTATAGACTGCATTCTTTACCCTAGATTTAAGGATTTACGTTCAACTGGAGGCAAGCGTGTATGTTTTGTCTCATCTAACTACTGAACAATTACTGCATAAACGGATAATCGTGTACAATCATCTCTCCTCTCCTCATTGCTCATCATCCACATAACCCATTGCTACCTTTTTAAAATACTTTCTGATTATTAATAAAAACCATCAGGAAATGACTCAGCTGGATTCCACTGAAATGTATTGTCTTACTTCCTCGTAGATGCATTTAAGACTACACAAAGATTCAGTTCAGGAGCGCTGCACTGTTTTTTCACTATTATTCACTACCTTCATACATGAACATACCACGCATTACCAAGGAAATATATTAAGTATTCTAAGTATATTGGTTTATTACCTTTACCATCCAAAGTTGTAGCTCCAAGGGAATAAAACAATTCGAAAATACTAATTTTCTTTAAACTTGTGTTGTTTGACATCAACTAGACTTCCATCCTTTAATTAAAGTCATTATTTGAATAGGTTTTGTGCCACTCTTTTTGGTTAGTCTTGTAGCCAGTGACAAGCCCATAGGTTACTCATGTTACATAAGCTTACATTTGGTACATTGATACTTGGAAATTTCTGCGGTGTTTAAAATGTACTGAAAATTAGCTTCAACAATCTTGACAGTTCCTTGGCCTGCTCTTTTATAACTCTTCAGGTTCACATGACATTTACTCCATTGTCCATATGATCGTCTACAGCAACTCCTCCTGTGAGTGACTTCACCGGGTGAAGCTGGAGGACCAAAGGCCATCTTGTGTGGTCGCTGAGATTCAACATCTCTCCAGGCCATATTACGGTATCTGACCATCTCTGTTGTATCTAAATAGCTATACAACATCTGACGTTGACTGGAAGGTTTCTAAATGTGGCTTTCTCAACCATAGCTCACTTTTACATCAAATCTGTTCAATAGCAACCCTCATGACATTCCATTCACACACTTGTTCTTGTGCATTGTCCTTTTAAAGTTCTGGGGGAATTGCTTTGGTCCTCAACCAAACGACACGAGAAAGAACAACTTTCTCAAAGAAGTTTTTAACAACAGGATGCAAAAAGCCTGTCCTTTCTTCCTCTGTACTTTCACAGCATCAAGGTAGCAAAACAGTCTCTGGCACATCTTTGGTGAAAAGACTCCACTCACACTACACCTCTAGAATTTAACTTCACCACAGATTTTGGAAACATGTTTACACAGAAGTGTCAGTTATCACATAACAAAACACCCATCTCCTGAGTAGCACGGGCAGTACTATGTGAGCTACGTTAAGGTCATCTGCAGAATGTACAGCTTGTCGTGATTTACATCTTCCATCAGTCACTGCGATTGGCCTGTGCTCCAACCACCGACACAGACGCTTTCTTCCCCTGCGATTTTTCAAGTTAAAATTAGCTAGAGAGTTCTTATAACTTTGAGATTCTTTCAAGATCTGATCCACCATTCTCACCAAAGATCTGGGCTCTCCAACTCAATTCAAGACTGGTTCAACAGAGCCCAGGCCAGAGTGATTGTCAGGAAACCTTCTACAGCTCAATGAGAGTTCACTAGATCAGAAGAAGAAAACAACATCCTCAGGTTTTCGTGACATGGAATATTTCTTGGACACTAATACTTAATGAAGATCAAACTAAGGCCAAGTGAAAAACGGGAGTTTTACTTTTCCAAACATGACGTATAATTTCACTAAAATACACTAATTTGACAGAATTAGTACCAAGTTTGAAAAAAGCATCACGTAGGTTTTCACCAAATGTTTCACAAACACACAGTTTTAACTGAAGAAACACCATCTACCATCACTGTGTAACAGAACGCATATTTCTAATAATTCTTTGGTAGAAATCAAATATTTACATTGGAGTTGCAAGGTATATTATTTTTTCTCTTTCAAAATTCGATTTAGAGAGTAAATGTGTGACGCAAACATTTCTAACACAATGTCTGGTTAGCTTAGTTGCACATCTAGCCAACCCCATGTACTTCCAAAATTGAAAACAGTATCTAAAATACGTCATTTATTTAATTTATTTTTCCTCAATAAGATTACTCCACTAAGTAACTTTTATTTTTTTTTAAACATAGAATACAAAGAAAAAATTATAAAATCAACAAGAAAATCAATGTCCTGAAAATGTTTTCCAGGCTAATTTTCTAGTCAAAGAGACTTTTAAAAGCTGTAATACAGTTGCAAAAGTATAAAACATAAGTGGTCTAAAAATTAAATTATATCTCCCAGAAACTAAGAACACAAAACGACCTGTCAACTATCTCAGAGGACAACTCTGAAAATTAAAAAAAAAAAAAAGGGTATCTTATTCTGTTACTCCTTACCACAGATCGTTATTTTTTATATCATCTTATGAAAATACTGATAATGGACACACAATTAGACAAAAAGCATTAGCACAGATGGACTAATTGTCTCTTCCAGGATTTCAATTCCCAGACTCTAACCCATAGTAATGTCAAACTATTTTCCTCCCTTAATAATTGTTTCTGAAATGTCAACATACGTAAAAAGGAGGCAAAAAGACTCATACCCTTTAATGCAGTAGTCTTCTCTTTTTCATCCGGGCCTCCTTGCTGGAGCTGAGCCATCATTACACAAACTGTCAAGAGATTTAAAATACTGAGGTAAACGTACATTAATCTTCGAAGGACAATCTGAAAAGTAACAAGAGTTGGAAATGAACAAATTGACTGACTTCTGCTTCGACAGATCCCATTTGCTACTGCTTACATTGCAAAAACTAAGAAATTGTTCCAAAAGCAAAACTTCCGCAAGTACTGTAAGCCCCTATAAATGGATATCTTATTCTGTTACTCCTCGCCACACATCATTATCTTTTATATCATCTTACGAAAATACTGACAGAATTTAGGATACAATTAAAATTAACTTTTTCATCTCCTTCAAAGCTTATTCTGGACTCTAAGGTCTCATCACACTACCCTAGATTAAGATATTTTACAATAAAGTGTGACACACACCCCAGTATCAACTTTGGTCAAAGGTTCAAGTTCACAAGAACGAACACTAAACTTCTCCCTAATCCTAAATGAACAGCTATCAAATTGATACTTAAAAATAATCTTATCTAACATCAGTAAATTTTAAGTCCTTCGGAGAAGCACCACACTTGTAAGCCCAAAGGAGAAGCTACAAGAAAAACCAAAACCTAATCAACAGAACTACATGGAGTACACAGTTTTAAACTACTGTGATATCTACAATAGATTATGAGCATTGAAATGTATAGAGTAACAAACTTTAGTATATTAAAGGTGAGAATTCACATACAAATACATTTCTAAATTTCTCCTACTGCACAGAAGGCAACCCAGACATTCAAATCTGCCATCTCTTTCATCTTGAATCTGACACCGAGGGAGCAAACGACCACATCACAATCACTGCTTCCTCCTTCTCAATAAAAAGACTTCTGTGCATTGAATTATTTTTCCCTTCATCTTTTTTGGTTCTTTGTTTTATCTGTCAGTCATTACCAATTTGTTTTATTCTTCTTCCCGCACTTTATCATAGATGAGTTTGCATGAACTGTATTTCTGCAGCAATTTGTAATGTTCAAACAAAGAGTAACAGGATTCACTACCTGTACTGCTGGCTCCCTAATACTTACACCTGTAAGAAAGACCCCAAAATAGTTTAGTTTAAGTAACAGTAGTTCACTGTAAAGGCAGCAGAAAAAAAACTTAAAATAAATAAAGCATAATAAAGACTATTTTTCTATGGTTTTTAGAGAAAATAGTCCAATGACAAATGCTCACCAAATACAAAGTCTGGACGACCACCAGTTTGTACATTTGCAGCACAAACCTATTTGCATTCCTGTAAATAATTTGGAAAAGAAACTAAGCCATTCCAGTTAAAATCATTAGAAGTGCTAGAAAATGACAGCGATGGTGTTTTGTAATAGCCCAGATGAAAATTTTTCTAGTCATAGAAATCGGGTAGTCCTCCCTACTCCAGATTTGAAGATTTTTGATTGGGTAAAGGTGGGTTAATGCAGTTACAAAATACACAGAGGTGCTCAAAGACTTATTACCCCAGGGCAGAAACAGAAAATTTACCTGAACAGATTTACCTTTGTAGCCTATCCCCTACTCAGACAAATCAACGCAGTGACCAGGAATCCCTGGCACTCCTGACTCTGCGCTGGACACCCTCCTTCTTCCTTTACCAGATGAAGACCCTGCCACTGCAGAAAGAGTAGATAACTGAAGAACTTCGCTTGCCAAGCTAGAAGCAGCAAAATAATTAAAGAAAGAAATAAATCTGAACTGAGCTTTGAGAGAGAGAATTTCCAGTTCTCTCTGAGAAAGTTAAACTGTTACAGCAGCCACTGGAGGGAAGACTTGATATTAGAATGAGGATGAAACAAGCACACAGTGTTTCATGCATTGTTTGTATGAACACACCATTTTGTTGAATCCCTCACTGATATTTGTTTAAATGACAAATAGAAGAAATTAGATGAGAGGGTTGGATTTCCTTTCTTTGACAGACAGATGTCGAATCAACTGTAGTCTGATGGTGCAGATACGAACAGTGGGAAAGTGATAAAGCTCTCTGAATAACTGCTTACAGGCAAACACAGGAACTGCAGTTTACTCTGGGCATCAGCTTCAGGCCCCAGCGATCCTCAGCCACGTGCACTGACCTCTCCATACCATTCACAAACACCATCATCAAGTTTCTTGTAATAAATGCAGACTATTTTAAACGTGTTCTCCTGTAAAATTACTTTTAAAAACGCCTTTTCTGTGATTGTTTTTTTTTGCATTAGCTACAGCACCCATAATTCCTAAAAAGCAAGTTACTACTTCATCTGAAGAAATACATACAGTAAATAAGTTTCTTGCCAAGAGAATGTATATTTACCTGTATGCATCTTGTTTTCCCATGCAAGCTTAAGATACTCTACCACAAAACATCTTATGCATAATCTGTGCCTCTTTAACTCAATGCCTAGCAAGACTCAAAGTAATTTCTGACAGCAGAAATATTCTGGCTCCATGGTTCCACATGAGACAAGAAGGCTGCTTTTTCATCATACCCTTACTAACGGAACTACAGAACTGATGGATTCACAAACAAATGCTCATTAAATTTAAAAAGAAAAAAAAAGACAACACAAACCAAACACCAACCACATCCAACAGACTATTGCACACTTACGGGAATACACACAAATATTTCATGTCCTTGTTTGTAAAGCGGTACTGGAAGTTTGGACCACTGAGCCCGTGATTGTACAGTCCTACTCTTCAAATCAAGCTAGACACTGTGTCATACACACCCACTCTGAAACAAGCACTCACACGCACAGATTTCTCAGACTTCCATCATTCTTCATTGTGTAAATGTAGCTAAAAATGTTGCAAAAAATGTAATATATTATTTTGCTCTACATTAGCAATATCTGAAATTAAGGCAATGCTAACAAATGTTCAAAATAAAGGCTATAAATAAATAATTGCAGTGCTAACCCACCACAGGTGAAACATAAGAAGAAAACCCACAAGTATTTTCAAACAGCACAAGTCCACCAAGTTTATCGGAAAGTAATCTGAAAAGGAGTCATCAGAATGCTTCTTTGTATTGCACTGCTTTACTAGAAAACAACTGAATCAGACTCTTGTTCTCTGTAAACTGACATCCCAAGCAAGCCAGGGACAAGCACGGGTTAGATGTGTGCAATGTGGCTGATGACTGAGTAAGATCCAGTTTTCTTCAGAGATGGCTCGGTGACAGCTTGGCCCCAGTCCCTTCTCTGTATTGGCTCAACAAAGCAAAAAATACATACTTTAATCTTAGTCCTGTTTTCTGTCTAATTAGATTTTATCTATTCCTGCTTTTAGGGCACTACAGACGACATCAGTAACAACTGCTTCAATTAATG
The DNA here is from genome assembly GCA_009806455.1 of Tetrax tetrax. Classification (NCBI taxonomy): domain Eukaryota; kingdom Metazoa; phylum Chordata; class Aves; order Otidiformes; family Otididae; genus Tetrax; species Tetrax tetrax. The sequence goes on along the minus strand of WHYT01016349.1, from coordinate 53,387 downwards.
TTGCACTTCACTTTCCTTCACTCATAAGACCCTATTTCCAACTGCTCATAGGTTTGCCAAACTTCAGCTCTGAAAGCCAATTATTTCCAGTTTGCTTTAGACCAAAAGGTTTTGAAAAAGTTCAGCTAAAACGTCTAGCTCTTGAATAAGAAGAAGGTTCAGACACGGTATCTTCCGCTCAGCTCTGCTGATGTTAATAAGCAGCTACAGCATCCCCATCTTGTAGAGATCAGAAATTTAGCCAGAGGACCAGCTTAGCAGTGTGTGCCTCTTGCCATTACCCGTAAAGCCTGCCCAGATCTGCTCAAGCAAAAATTGCCTTTTGCACATGCTTAATATAGACTTATTAAGACTTATCAGAATTTCCAGAAAATTCACCTATTTGCTTACAGCATACTCCATCTAGCTGCAAAAAGCCAGAGGGAAGACGCACAGGAAGGGAGTAATAAATGCTACAAGAGCAGGATCTTTAACCACGAGAACAGAAAGAAACTGGCAAGAATCCTAAACTCCCTGAATCTCAGCACATCCTCACATTCTACCACATGGCAGTGGAACTTGCTGATAAAGTACACGACTGCAGCTGACACTAAAGGTTGATTTATTTGCACAGCAGCTACCTTCCAGTGTAATTCACCCTGTAAGCTCAAAAAGCAGAGGACAACAAGCTATGTGCATTAGCATCCCAGCCGTGTCAGCAACTCGGTTGTTTACACAAGGCAGAGTCAACGTGATTCCACAGGCTGAAATTTTAATTATTTCAGTTTAACTTTCTTGAAATGCTGGAAATTATCTTCATAAACATATGTAAGTAAATATGATCAAATAAACATATCAAAAGAATACAAAAAGAGGCAGCACCACCTAAAATCAGCCTCTGGAATATTACAACATGTTGCTCTTCTCAGCCAAACACAAGGTCCAACATTATCAAAAGAATTACAGAACAGTTTGAGTTGAAAGGGACCTTAAAGACCACGTAGTTCCAACCCTTCTGCCCTGGGCAGAGACATCTTCCACCAGACCAGGTTGCCCAAAGCCTCATCCAACCTGGCCCTGAACAGTGCCAGGGATGGGGCATCCACAGCTTCTCTGGGAAACCTGGGACAGTGCTCCACCACCCTCAGTGGAAAGATTATTTTTCCTAATATCCAATCTAAATCTACCTCCCTCTTTTTTGAAACCATCACCCCTCATCCTGTCCCACCAGGCCCTGCTGAAGAGTCCCTCCCCACCTTCCCTGCAGCCCCCTTTGGGCACCGGGAGCCGCTCTCAGCTCTCCCCGGAGCCTCCTCTTCTCCAGGCTGAACAGCCCCAGCTCTCCCAGCCTGGCCTCACAGCAGAGCTGCTCCAGCCCTCTCAGCATCTGCGTGGCTCCTCTGGGCCCTCTCCAACTGGTCCACGGCCTTCTGCTGTTGGGGGCTCCAGAACTGGATGCAGCGCTCTTCTGTAGCAGCAACAGCTTTGAGCACACGTACTGGTTTTGTCTGGGGTAGAGTTAGTTTCCTTCTTGTATGAGGCTATGTTTTGTGATGAGAACAGGGTGGGTAGCACAAGGCTGTTTTAGTTCCTGCTGAACAGTGCTTGCACAGAGCCAACACACCTCTGCTGCTCCTCACCCTTCCCCACCATCGACTGGGCTGGGGGTGCACAAGAAGTTTGGAGGAGGCACAGTTGGGACAGCTGACCCCAGCTGACCAAAGGGATATGCCATATGACACGGTGTCACGGTCAGCAGTAAAAACTGGGGGAAGAAGAAGAAAGAGGGGGATGTTCGAAGCTATGGTGTTTGTCTTCCCAAGTCACCGTTAGGCGTGATGGAACCCTGCTTTCCTGGACATGGCTAACTACCTGCTACTCCTTATTTTGCTTCGCTTGTGCAAGCAGCTTTTGCTTTCTCTATTTAACTGCCGGGGAGAGTGGGCTAGGCTGCCTACAGGGGTTAAAACACAATAATACATAATAAAATACTTTCTTAAATATGCAGAATATCAATAATTAAGTGTACTCAGAACCCTACTTCTGTTTAGGCAACCAGGTAAGCAACTCTGGGGACAGAAAACGTGATCCTGCAGTGAAGGCAGGAGAATGCCACCCAGAGAACTCTGTTTACAGGAGGTATTTGCAGGTGTTCCTATGAAATATTACTCTACTCCTGAAAACCAAAATGTTCTCACATAAACTCTTTTAGTATATTTGCCATTTTCAGGACACTCAGCTGAATGCTTTCCTTCAACGCTCAGACCCATGAACTGGGACTGCTGTTCTCAAAAGAACTTTGAAGAACCTTCCCTAGCTTTCCTGAACTCAGCACCCAAGATGAGCTTACTCTGATGAGTAGGACATTCATTTCAAGACACCTTTCACCACCATCTGCCTCTAAAAGGCCAGAAAGAATCCTCCATGAACAGCAGATGCTAGGGAAAATTCGAGGAATTAACATTTATGAAGAACATCCTGCCATTGAAGCCTGACAAAAAGCCCACATAACATCTAAAAATGCCACATGCAGCGCAAGATTTGTAGTGTGTTGTTCCATTAGTGCATAGGTCTGCATCTCAACTGATGGGGACAAAAAGAAATGTTCAAGCAACATAATTATTTGTCAAATAGTTGTGCGAAATGCTTTTTAATTACAGAATCAGATTTTCTTGTCACTGTACATTGCAAGGATAAGTTGCAAGGGTTTGGCACAATATTCCTTCATAATATATCTGAAATTGCCCTATGATAGTTTACAAAAAAAAAACCCCAACAAAGTGGTTTAGATGATATTTTACGATCATCTGTACTAGACTCTTGGTTTTAATGGTATGCTGGTTTGAAAGACAGGGTGGAGAAGGCGGACTCTCAATTGCCTAATCTCTGTACATACTAAGCAGTTACAGGACAAAGCCAGAATTTTTAATCTTTTTTAATGTCATCTTCTCTCAAGCAATCCCAGGGGTCAGCTGGGAGAGAAAAAGGCCTCTGAACACAGAAGAACTCGAAGACTATTAAAAGAGCCTTCTCTTAGGAGAGACACTAAAGTAATTTGCAGGACAGCCACAAAAGAAGAGAGAGAGTGGAAAGCTCTAGGGAAATGATTTCTGCTTAGGCTACCATTAAAAGCCGCTAAAAAACCCCAGACATATGCATATGTGTCTTGTACTTTAAAACCACTTTTTTTTCTCTCCCGCTTTGCTCTTAAGTAACAGTGCAACTTTCAGAAGAGCTGTCTGCCATGAACTGAAGACTCCTGAAAAGAAAACAGACAAATCGGCTGGAAACTCAGCGAATCCAGGTCTGCAGCCCAGATCCTCGGACACAGGGAGGGATTTCTAATTCTACTCCAGACTCTGTGCTGAGGAGGTGTACAAAAAACAGACCAGGGAAAGGTAAGAGGTGCACCTAGCTTTCTGTGACATACCTGTTCCCTCCAATGCCTTCCAGAACATGCACATGGAAAGACCAAACATCACCACTCTGCCTGACTATCTGCATCTAACACAGATACTCGGATAACAAAGGAATATCCCAAATAGATGGACACTATGTGGAATCAAATCATATAGAAGTGAAACGAGCATCCAGGGCTACTGAACATCAGTTCATCACCAAGATATCTTATTTCAGAATCAGACTAACGTACCCCAAATTCCCACAGTGTATGTACCTCCTCTTCGCAGTGTGTGTCTCAAGAAACCTCCTTTAGAGCTCTGCGCACAGCCTCTCCTGCTGTAGGACATCTGTTTCTTCTGCTTTACCACAAACTACTTCAAGGAGGTTGAACAGATGTTTCAAATGGTTTGGTTTAGTCTCAAGTTTAAACTTCTCTCCTAGCAGTAACCACTCCAGCACAAGGCCTGAAGAAACTTCACCAACCGTTCTAAAACAATCTTGTAAAATTCTTTGACTATTTTGTGAAAAACACTGCATTTCTTACCAGTTTGAATTAATCCCTCCTAAGGAGGAGGACTATCTTAAATTTTGTGCAGAAGGTGTGACAGAGCAGAGTTTAGCCAAGTACTGCAAACTCAAAGGCGCAGACAAAAGCAGCAGATGAGTAGGAAGAAAGACACTAGGAATGCAACTTAGTTTGACAAAAAAGCATCACCAGGAATTCACGATTTTTGCTTGTAAGGTTCAGAGTTTCAGGCCAGACAGGCCCAAAAAAATCAATCAGAATTACTTCCTGTGAAACAGAGGCCTTTTATTTCCTTCAGTTACCACTTTCCAAAACCAGTAACTTGTGCTTAACCACAGCAGCTCTTCCAGAAAGGCATCCACTCCAAAGTTCATGTTATTAAGAGCTAAAGAGTACATCACTTGCCGTGACAGTCTGAAAGGCCGGTCACTGCCTTTCATACTTCTGTTTCCAGTTTGAATTACTCTGGCTTCAGGATTCAGTCACTCGTTATTGCTATGCCTTTCTACGTTACGTTTTGTCTCTCTATTTTTCCCTCACTTGATTAGATGCTACAGTTAAGTCCTAACTCTTTCTTCTGGTAAGCTAAACAAGTGTAGCAGAGTCTCTTTCTAAGAAACGTTGATTCTAACACAAAGTAATTTTTTTTCCAGTTTCTCTGTCCCCTTCCATTTTTTAAGTCCAAGCTGACAGCATTATGGAAGCCAAACTCCATAGGACAAACATTGCTGGAGTGGCAGCTTCTCAGAAGTCTCCCATTTTTCCTGATTTCCTTGTTTCAATTCTGAAAACCTGAACTGCTTTTTAAATTGATGTTTTTAGACTGTAGACCTTGCCAAATAACTGGATAGTAACAAATAAATTCTTCACTATTTCATTTCACCAATCTTAAATTTAAAACAAACGTTACTACTAGTGATTTAACATTACTTCCCAAGATCATACCTAAGCAGTATTTACTGAAGGCTACCACTCTTAAAAACTGTTACATACAACTTGTTCAGAAAGACATTAAGTTCCTTGTGATGTGGCTATTTTACTGATACTAAATAATCTTGAAGTTTGAATGAGATTTGTCTTGAAGCACTTCCTTTACAAAATCTTAAATCTATTATACTGAAGCGGTAACTGTAACCAAGCAAATTCATTATCTCAACAAGCAGAGTTTATCCTGTCATTTAATTATTTATTAATAGAATTTTCCATCAGGGTCCTCTTATTTTACCCAAGCTGGGACAGCCAGCTAAACAATCCACTATTGTCTGGATTGAACCATTCTCTTCTACCAACAGACCATCCGCACTTTTCCTGTCTTGTAGGACTTCCTTATCATTCCAAATATCACTTAAAATTAGTAACAAAGGACTTGCCTTAAAACTTCTTTATCATTCTTTGGGTCAACTTTAATAAACAAGCACTCTTAGAAAAGAAAATAGCTAACCGTTAAATTACAGAGGAAGTGGTGGACCCTTCACAACTCTTTCAGACTGTGAAAAGATGCCTTCTTAGAAGGAATGCTGCCGTTAAACACAACTTACTGATTTGAAATGCCTGATAGTTGAAAAACCTACCAGCTACAACAGAGTTTATTGATAAAGTAACAGTAATTACGGGACAAGGGTAAACAATCCATTGCGTTATTCAACCTTCATATCAACTTATCATCAGAAAAATATTATTTTTACACTGCCGGTAGAAGTGTCTTAACTGGTCAGACACTTAACTTCCATGATAATTAGCTCTAATGGAATTAGAATAAACTACAGGGAAAGCAACCCAAAATAAGTAAAAAAAATTACTCAGCTTTTAAATATTTCTCAATCTTGCAGGAATCAGATGAAGCAAATTTCCGCATTCCAATGGATACACTTTTTATGTTACTGTCTCTGAAACTGCACAGAACATAATGAATATTACTTCAAGCTACTACAATTTGGAAAAAGAAAAATCAAAAATTTATAAGAAAGTAGGAAACACTTTCTAGACTATGTATCTAATGTTGCTGAAAAGTTGAAAATGAACCAAAAGAAACAGATTAGTGGAAAACATCCTGGCAATGACATCCTGAGCTGCTTTAGGAAAAGCATTGCCTGCGGGCTGAGGGACACGATCCTTCTCCTCTGCGCTGCACGCCTGTGCGCTGTGTCCAGTTGCAGACTCCCCAGTACAAAACACGGAATCACTGCGGCAAGACCAGCAAAGGGCCACAAAGACGTTAAAGGCCTTAGAGTACCTGACATTTGAGGAGAGGCTGAGAGCTGGGACTGTTCAGCTTGAAGAGAAGACTCACGGTAGGGTGGGAGGCAGTCTTATCAATGCCAGCTAAACGCCTGATGAGGAGAAGAAAGATGACTGGGATGGAGTCTTCCCAGTGACGCCCAGTGAGAAGGCAACAGGCAATGGGCCCAAACTGGACATCTGAACACAAGGAAAAGCTTTCCTACTCTAAGGGTGGCCAAAGATGGGAGCAGTCACTCAAAGAGGCTACAGAGTCTCTGACCTTAGAGATACTCAAAACTTATTGAACACAGCCCCGAGTGATCTGCTCCAGGTGGCCCTGCTCTGGGTACCAGGGTTGGCTAGACAATCTTCAGAGGTCCCCGCCAATCTCAACCACTCTGCCATTCTGTGAAGAAACTGAAGATAAGAAATATTAAACACGCACAACAAATGAATATGAAAAAGTATGTCTGTGTGTATACATATATTTACACGTTAGTCACCTCCCACAATAGCAATGAGTACCTTACAACAAGGTATGCAAGAATCATTCTGAGCAGTGTGTGGCCAAGCAAGAATTAGAGCTTGTGATCTCACAGGTTTCAGTTTCATGTTCTTAGGAATTCCTTTCTGATTCTCATTCTCCAATTTGTGTGAAACAGCCAAAATTTATCATCATGAAACTGTCAAAACTACCAGGGCCACAGCCATGACAAATTTGTGAAAGCTGACAAAACTGGATGTTACTCATTCTGTTGGCATTCTTTCAAGTGCATTAAAACACCTTCAAGCTAGTTTAAAATCACACTGCAAATGAATAAAACCCTAAAAAGTGTCCATATTGTGTTTCCTAAGACCATAGCACACGCTTAATACATGTGTCTTCCTCATCCAAAGATACTACTAAAACAGTGTTACGCCTAAAGGTGCCAGGGAGTATCAAAATTAAGGCTGCCTGCACAAACTCAGTTCAGCACCCATGCACTAAACTCCAGTCTTATACAAAAAACAATGTGGAGAAAATAAAAACAAAGAGGAAAGATGTCACCTCATCCTCTCCTACTTCTCTAAGTTAGTGTCATCTAAACTTCTGTTCAGTGCTGTCTTGTCTAAAAATTGTTTTTAAAAATACCCTTGACGAATATTCCACAACTTCCCTAAAGTTAAGTTCATGTTAGCTAAGTTCATGTTTGAACTCAGCTAACAAGTGCCCCAACGGACATTCCAATTGTCAGACCTCCTGCCTTTTGCTCTGCTGCCCACAACTGTGGCTGACAGCCCCGAGGAAAGGAAGGCAGGGGGAAACCTCTCTCCCCAAAGCTTAAGTTCCCCTCACCACGCAAGACGGATGGCAGCGCACACTCTCCAGCTGCTGCAGAAAAATCACATCCCCCAGTACTGCTGACAACTAAACCACCCTGTTTGACACAGTACCAGTATTTTGGCTTTAAACAGAAGTCTATTCCAATTTCAAACCATCCTTTTCAGGAGAATATTTCTCCTAACTTTTGCCAAAGCCCTTTACTTCATGACATTTTGAAGTTTACGCCCTTTCTCTTTGTAGCGTCCCTGCCAGTACCTGGAGACCGCTATCATGTCTTTCTTAGTCTCCTCTACTCTGAGCAAACTACTCTTTCCACATTGCACTTTTTTTCCAGACTTCTGAAGATTCTTGTGGCTTTCCCCAGGAAGACTCTCCCATGGGCTCAAACCATTTCTTAAATATTATGCTCCAAACTGATGAAGCCCAAGCAATGTGGAGCAGAGTGAAATTATCATGTGAGATTTTAAAATATGTCCGTTCTATACATCCCTTACTGCAACAGCACAGTGCTACTGACGCATGTGCAGACTATGATTCACCTAAAAATCTGGGATTCTTTTTTCTAGAATTATTGCTATTTCATATTTATGTAGGGAACTATCTAATCTAAGCACAGTACTGTGCATTTCTCCTTTTAAATGGTGTTATTTCTTTTACATTGCTTCACTAATTTTTCCAAGTCCTTTGAAATTCTAAATTTATTCTTCACAGAACTTGAATCCTCTCCCAGTCTAGTACTCTGTGTAAAATTAATAAATGTACTCTCTATGCCATCATCATCCAAGTCACTAACAAAACGAAGGCACAATCACATTTGTTTTTCTCCCCTGCACTTCTGCCTTTGTCAACGCGCAGCATGAAGGTGCTCACTTGATAAGGAGTTATTCAGTTTTTTGTCTGACCTACCTCTCTCCAGCTTTAACTACAACCCTGCTGTTTCTCCCGATCTCAAATCCTCCTCCCCCATATTTTAAGTGCCTCTCCACCACGCTCTCCTGTTTCTCTCACAAGCTGCCAGTCCCACTTGGCCTCGTTCCACTCCAAGAGCTTCTAGTGCCGTTCCACTCCCTCCCCATGCTGTCTTTGTTCATCCTTTCATTTTAAGCGCTTTCGCACAGACGCTGCCAGCTCATCTCCTCATTCCAAACTTCCTCTGGTCCACTGCACGCCAGTCCTCTGGTTTCACCCATCCTGCCACTACAGAATGGGAATAACAAAGCCCCGAAGCGTTTTCCTCAGAGCAAAGTGCCCGTTGTCCACTTGCACTGGTCACAGTCCGGTGGTGGGACAAGCTCAGTTGTTCTGTGGCACTAGTGCATGTGTCCAAACAACAAAAACGGCACAGCATGTCTTGCAGAGGTAGAACCACTGGAGATTTTTACATTCTAAAGGTGAAGTCAATACCTGACACAAAAGTAGACCTTGCTGAACATTGTGTTGCTCAAAACACAGAGGCATTGTACCACAGCACGTGTTTGGGGGTCAACCTGCCCAAGCTCCTGAAAAAGCAGGTCTTACCAGAACAGGGTCCTTGTCAAGCCGAGCTCTGAACATGTGCACCGACAGTGATTCCACAACTCCTCCGGGCCACATTCCCATGTTTGACCACCCTCATGGTAAATTATTTGGAAGTACATCTAGCAATATTTCCCATAAAGTAAAACACTAAAATATATTTACCTACTATCCTATACTGCTAAAGAACAGTAGATAAATGCAATGTAGAACGAGTAAACAAATTTAAACCACTATGTAATCTACACCATGCTCCTTTTCTGGAAAGCTACCACAGATAGAAAGCTTTCTTACATTCCTGTTAGTATTATTCTCTAAAGATCACAATTCTCAGGAATTTTCTAAACTATGTTCTTTTAAATGTTTCCTCTGGACATCATTGGGTAGGCAAAATCTGAGCTTCTCAAAGGAATGCATTACTAGCTTTGAAAAACTGAATTTCTGTCTGATACAAACCAGGTATTAGTTTTTTTTCTCTCATACCAAGAAAATGGAGTTATGGGTTGGTATCATTAAGGAACTGGATTTCCCATCTCAGCATATTTCCATTTCTCCCCTCCTCCCTCGACCAACTACCTCAAACAGGCAAGAAATCAAACACCTGGTTATTTTGCTATGGTCCTCTCACAATTGCTCCTTAGGGATTTATCCTAATTTTTCTAACTACTTAAATATTCACCAGAAAGACAGACAAGGAGAACAGAACTAACAGAACAAAGAATGAAAAGACAAAGCTTTTAAAAAATCTTTAATTGCTCCCAGAATGATATTGAACAAGAACTCAAAGCACTCCTGCAGGAAGGTACATTCAGCCTATCTGATACTAGTGAGGTTGGTGAGATGATTCACGCGAATGTAACGCTAGAAATCGAGAGAAAGAGTAACAATGGAGAATAAATGGCACTGCGTGCCAAAAATGTCACTGTCTGTTCCCGAGTCAGTGACAACAGAATATCCTGTCTTAAGAAATAAAGTACAAGTCAGGACACTAGCTGGGGTTTGCTACAGATACGAGATCTCGCATGGCACAGCGGTTAAGCATCTATTGCATCTTGCTGGAAATAAAAGTTTCATTATCACAGTGGACATAACACCAAGTGAGATAACCTGGAGCTTTCATGCTGCCATTATCAGAACACGCTTGAAATTTCTAAAAATTGAGGACAATTTCTTATGCTGAGAAATGTTAAATCCAACCCAATGGAAAGCTGTGTTCGACTTCATCCAGACAGATAACAAGTACCCCACTGTGTCACGGAGAACAAACACAGAACAAAGACCGTTCCTGCCCCCAGGTCTTAGAATCAAAGGACATATTTCCAAACAAAATGACTTAAGCGGTCCCACCCCCTACCCACGCTACCCCCTCAGCGGTGCTGACAGAACTGTTTGTAGCGATGCACAGCAAACTGGTTCAGGGAATCAGATCTGAGTTAAACCAGAATAGGCGCCTGATTTGAGTTAAAACTACCTTCCTTTCTTTTCCCTCCTTTTTTTTTTTTTTTTTTTTTAAGAGTATACTTTAAACTTACCAATTCTCAGATTCCGTTCATTACTTGGTACAACTGAGGTGACAGAACAAGGCAGGAACATACAGCAGCTGCCTGAAAAGTTTTTAGCCTGATTTGCCAACATCAGCAAGAAAGAAATGCAGACAAAGCCAAAGAAGGACTCAATAAATGACCACTGTGATAGACAATAGCTTATTCTTCCAGATTTCAAACTCCGCTATTGCTAAATACAAACATTTAAAATAAGACATCAAGAAACCTACACTAATTTTTGACTTATTGACTGGCACTTATCAAACCCAAGTTTGCATTTATAACAGTTTTGTCCATTTTGATGGCTGTGGTTGCTCTGACATCTTTCTCCTTGGCTTGGAGGTGTGCAGCAACGTTAACACAGCCTTGCAGCTTGGGAGTTATCGACATCCAGATACACAATTCCCAGTCGTTTGGATTCTATTTAGATTTAATTGTATGCTTCAGTGAGAGGACACTCTTTCAGTACGCGCACTACTGTTCTTGAAGAGAGACGCGGATCGTGTACACGAGCACACCTATTTATCCCTCATTTCACTGCATTTCCACGGGGCCTTTATATAATGGCTCTTTCACTACCCAGTCTTCCTGTTCACACATTTCTCCTCTGAAACTACTTTCAGTTTTGTTTTTGAATGTAGTGCCTGTTTTTATTTAAATCTAGTCCACTTATTCAACATCTTGTTTCTTGAGATGGGTTTATAACAAACACATTCTGCAAGAGGAATTATGTGGTCATTTGTTAGGGAAAAAAGCTAGATATTTTTACACTTCCTTGGCTATACTCCAGCACTCAGGACAAGAAAGAAGAAAGCAAAGAATATGGTTTAGCATCTTCTTCAGTCAAGTAATGAGACTGAGATTTGCATGTATTATAGGCTAATTGTGCTATGCACAAATATGAGTTCACTCAACTCTGCATTTCGAGGCTTTGTGAAACCCAGCTTGCAGAACTTGAAAAAAAGCTGACAACCACTGTGTTACCCGTTGGGCTCAGTCATTGACATTCAAGACAACCTGGAGCGTACCTGGCACACTGACAACACGATCAATCAGTATTGCCTTGTCCATCGCCTCAGACAGGCAGTTACATTACTCTAAAAACCAAGACAGTTCTCCTTTGAGCACAGAGGTGTACGACGGCTGCAAAGTGCAATTGAGCTACTAACTCTCAGAATGCGGCAGAAATAAAAGAAGAATGAGGTCCACTACACCTGTTCATAAGCCAAAATATATTTCATTTAAGGGATGACGAGGAACAGGAGAACCCATTTTTCCTGTGTCCCACCAGGAGCTTTTGTCATGCACGCTGCATAAAGCTGACACGGTGAAGAAAGCTCAGTAGGCCAGCAGAGTATCTACATTGCAGCTGAAACGTCCAGAGAATTCAAAACAAATATCTTAAAAGATTTAATTGCAAATGGAAAATGGTAACTTTATGAGGCTTATAATTCAGACAAATCCAGACTAGCTGTCTTGGGAAATAGTTCACGATTTCTAAAGCTATCTTCCTATTAAATTTCATATTTCTTATCTACATCTTGGAGCTGCCTAGGGGTACTTAAAGTAATCAAGAATATTTTCAATACAGACGAAAAAAATATTTCAGTATGTCCTTCTCAAAAAAAAAAAAATACTTACCTTAAACCTTTACCTGAAATTGGCCGCAAACAAGAAAACTTCCTTATGAACAACTGATAACAAACTACAAAAAAAAATGCAAAAACTTGGACATGTCTGACTTTAAACACACAAGCATCAAGAAACATAAGCACCAACATCCAGTATCACCAGTGCTTCAGATATGGACTCGCTTCCAGTCAATACTACAACTGGCTCGTACGCAGTTCAGTCGACACCGTGCACAGCTAATTGTTGTCCTAACCATCATCTCTCCTTCTAGACGTAGAATAAAGAACTTTATCTATCATTTGCATGTCTGAGAAAAAGTCCTATTTGCTGACAGAAAAGTTTCCTAGATTTACCAGCATACTAAATATGCTGCATTCAGCCAATACCACAGTTGTTAAGACAATACTTATTTCAGGTAAGTATTAAGACTCAATACTGCCAAGACCCAAATGTCTCTATAGAAGGCTTAGCACAGCTTGGTCCCCCTCAATTTCTGCTGGGCAACAGGAAACACAGAAAATACAGTAACTGTAAAGCAGAAACATCTAAAATGAGCCTGATAAACTCTACACAGTTCAGCGTTCCTGCTCGCATACCCATTGAACAGACTATGAACTGAGGTACCAGAGATCCATCAAGCTGGAAGTCGATACTCTCCAGGAATAAAAACAGTTACATGAAGGTGGCATTAGCCCACAGAGTGGGACACGATCCTCACCAGCTGTGTCATTAATAATTAACTCACAGGAGCAGACTGCAGGGCTTTCACCCATGGTCAGCTGAAGTACAAGGTGACTCGGGCTGCAGATCCATGACCTGCTGAAGCTCACAGGATTCAATACTTTCAGAGGCAGCGGTCCTTCCCTTCTCCTCATTCCAGCATCTCCGCTCCCAACCACGCAGTCCCACATCCGTTCTTAAGACAGCACCAGTGCTAGTGAGTGAGGTGATGTAATGAGAAAGCAGCGTTTTATATCCCTCGTTCTGTATCAGCTGGATCGCTACGCAGCGAGCTGATCTCTCACACGGCCAGGAGGAACGGGGCAGGAAGAAGAAAGGGGCGCTGACTGTCTGAGCAGTGTGGATGTGATGTGCACAGGCTGTGGAGCTGCACCCTGGGCACTGCCTGTTAACAGTGGGTCTACGACTTGTGGGTGCCAGCCTAACTCCTAGAAGATAGCCTTAAAACGAAAACTGCTACCAAAACGGGCACTAATAAGTATCTGATGGTGACCTTAGCAGAGAGGTCAAGGATTATACAAAACTGAATGCTGTATCTTTTCACCTTCCAGTAAGACTCAGTCACATTATGAAAACAGCATAAGGAATACTGAGAGTAGTTAACATTAAGTTCTCGGAGTCCTCACGCCAGAGTCTTACACTCACAAATAAAAAAGTGTGTACACACATATAACTACTGGTTATATACCTCCCAGGTTCTTTCTCCTACACATTATCAAAACCTGGGAATAATCACTCATAGAATCACAGAATGGTTTGGGTTGGAAGGGACCTTCAAAGCCCACCCAGTCCAACCCCTGCCAGGAGCAGGGACATCTCCAACCAGATCAGGTTGCTCAGAGCCCCGGCCAACCTGGCCTGGAATGTTTCCAGGGATGGGGCATCCACCGCCTCTCTGGGCAGCCTGGGCCAGTGCTCCACCACCCTCAGTGTAAAAAAAAATAATTCCTAATATCCAATCTAAATCTGCCTCCCTCTTTTTTGAAACCATCACCCCTCATCCTGTCACCCCAGGCCCCGCTGAAGAGTCTCTCCCCACCTTCCCCGCAGCCCCCTTTGGGCACTGGGAGCCGCTCTCAGGTCTCCCCGGAGCCTCCTCTTCTCCAGGCTGAACAGCCCCAGCTCTCCCAGCCTGGCCTCACAGCAGAGCTGCTCCAGCCCTCTCAGCATCTGCGTGGCCTCCTCTGCACCCTCTCCAACAGCTCCACGGCCTTCTGATGTTGGGGGCTCCAGAGCTGGACGCAGCGCTGCAG
>WHYT01016349.1:12176-37245 GCA_009806455.1 Tetrax tetrax | reverse complement strand
CGCCGAAAAATGCGTTGGGGACCGGCTCTCCCCCGCTGAGGGAGGGCGGGAAGCGGCGTCTAGGCCCGGGGCCGCTGCTCGGGGTGCTGCCGGGGCTGGGAGATCCCGCCGGGAAGGCCGTGTGCCCGCTCCCGGGTTTCCGTTTTAATAGCTTAGGAGTTTGTAAAATTAAAAGATTTGGGATAGACTTTTTTTTTTTTTTCACACCGGGTGTTTCAGGCGTCTTCAGAAATGCGTGAGGATGGTGTCGCCTTGGCTGACAATAAACCAAACATGTTCAGCAGCCCCAGCGCCCTTGCTCTGGCAGAGCAAGAGGAAGGGCCGTGAGTTTCATTTCAGGGGTGCCTTGTCTTGCTCTCGTGAAAAACTTTCCAGATTTGGTCAAATAACTGCTGAAAACCTGCACAACCCCGGTGCTGGGTGGAGGTTTCCACCGCTCATGGCTCTGTCGGCACAGGGACTGTGAGCTGTTCCTGTCCCAGGGACAACTGAGGCAGGTTGTGCACCATGCCTGCAGCTGAGATGTTCTACCCCTCGTAGCTCCAGCTGTCACTGACGGTCAAATCCGTTGAACCAAAGTCTTGGGCAGGTTTGCGTGGGAAAAGGTAAAACATTCTGGAGCCCCCAACAGCAGAAGGCCGTGGAGCTGTTGGAGAGGGTGCAGAGGAGGCCACGCAGATGCTGAGAGGGCTGGAGCAGCTCTGCTGTGGGGCCAGGCTGGGAGAGCTGGGGCTGTTCAGCCTGGAGAAGAGGAGGCTCCGGGGAGAGCTGAGAGCGGCTCCCAGTGCCCAAAGGGGGCTGCAGGGAAGGTGGGGAGAGACTCTGCAGCAGGGCCTGGTGGGACAGGACAAGGGGTGATGGTTTCAAAATAGAGGGAGGCAGATTCAGATCAGATATTAGGAAGAAATTTTTTACACTGAGAGTGGTGGAGCAGTGTCCCAGGTTGCCCAGAGAGGCGGTGGATGCCCCATCCCTGGAAACATCCCAGGCCAGGTTGGCCGGAGCTCTGAGCAACCTGATGTGGTTGGAGATGTCCCTGTTCCTGGCATGGGGGTTGGACTGGGTGGGCTTTAACGGTCCCTTCCCACCCAAACCATCCTGCGATTCTGTGATTTCTTATCAAGGTTGCTCTCACCTGCTCTCCCTGTTACAACTGAAAGCACCAAGCTCATATGGTTTGCTCTCAGTGGCTTTCTGCCCCCCCAAGGAAGGAATAAATGAAATATTTTTCTTTTTCAATGCCAAAGATGACATGGTGTCTTGCAGGACTTGCCTATTTACATTTTACAAATTATGTTTTGGTATTTTGAGTGGAACCACTTGTATTGAGACGTATTTTTTCCCTGTATTTCCCCTGTTCGGAAAAAGTGGAGCTGAGGTGTCTGTCTTTTAATGAGACATTTGGGGTGCCATCCAGCAGCGCTGTGACCGAGCCCGTCAGCTCTGCCTGTTGAGGGAGGACATCAAGGGAACAATCTAATGAACATTTTTTTGGTAACTGCATTGATTTAAGCAACGGTACCCTCTCAAAGTTCATGCCATGTCTCTTCACAAGTGCTGGGTTGCAAAGTGAAACTGCTAAAAATACTGAGTATTTGTTACTCGGTTATTTTTAATTAGGATCCATTTCTTAATCTGGTTCACCGTCATTCTCCATCTCCTACTGTCCGAATGAAAAAAGGAACAAATCCAAACAACACCAAAAATGAACCAGGAGAGCGTAGACATCAGAAACAAGTTTCAGGGGCAGCTTGCGTGAGCAGGACAGCTAAAAAAAAAAAAAAAAAGAGAAAAAAAAAAGTGCCTCTCTGTGATCTTGAGAGAGCCCTTTATAATTACAGATGCAGGAGGAACGCAGGAGGCTGGGGGACAGTGGTTTTGGAGACGGTGGACCAGCAAAGAACCACTGACCGTAAATTTGAAGCTCTTCGTATTAGAAAGAGGTAGCAGGTTGAAAGGGGAGGCCTCCAAGTCTCGTTAGAGGACTGACCCCAAAATTCTAAACATCTGCAGCGAGGAGGAAACAGTGGTAGTGTGTGGTAAACAGTCATTTGCTGGAAGCTGGGGTTTTATCTTCTGTCTGCGTGTAGCACTGTGGAGTTCTGCTGTTTTTATAGACTGTTGTGTACCAGGAATAGGCTAAAATATTAGCAAAAATACTAATCTTACAGTATGTTTGCTGTTCTACCTAAAAAAAAAAAATAGAGTGTTTTGATTCTTTTCTAAAATTTGTCTGTTTTCTTCTTCAGTCTGTCCCTCCTAATGCTGCAGCATTCGCAGATGGCTATGGATACGTTACTTAAGCCCAGTGTTCCAGACTGGGAATTATTGCTTGTGGAATGTCCAGTAAGGCTCTTGAGTTCAGTTTTCCGAAATACTAAGTGTGCATAGTTACATCTGAAATGGATGGAAGCTGTAATTTGCCTACACAGGTGCTGTAGAACATCAGATGTGTTAAAAGTCAGGTCTGCATTGTTTTCCACTGAGCATCCAAGATGATTAAAACTGCTGTCCTGGTTTCGGCTGGGATGGAGCTAGTTTTCTTCCCAGTAGCTGCTGTGTTTTGGATTTAGTATGGGATGTGGTTTGTGAAGGATGTTGATAATACACTGATGTTATTAGCTGTTGCTAAGTAATTAAGGGCTTTTTCAGCTTCCCAGGTCTTGCTAATGTGCAGGTGCAGGAAGCTGGGGGGTGCAGCCAGGGCAGTTGACCCAAACCCGCCGTAGATGTCATGCTTGGTGTGTGAGGGGAGTTGGGCAGAGGGCAGCTCTCTCGCTCTTTCTCTCACCGCTCAGCGTCATTCTGAGATTGCTCGTGGTTCCGTTCCGTGATCGCTGCTTGGGATGGGCTGATCAGGTCCTTGGGTGGTGAGAAACTGTGCATCGCTCATTTTGTATATTTTATTATCCCTATATTTTTAATACTATCATCATTTTTATATATATAAAATCATATCTTCTTTTGCTGTTCTAGTAAACTGGCTTTATCTTGACCCACAAGTTTTCCTTTCTTCCCGATTCTCTCCCCTACCCCTCTGCAAGTGACTGTGTGGTATCAGATTGCTGACTGGCGTTAACCCACGACAAATGCTTTGCCTTAATTTCAGTTCCCAATTTAAGCCAAAGCATCATTTACGTACGGGGTTTATTATGTGAAGGTAAGTTACAGTTTGATACGCTCAGATGCAGTAGAAATGAGTTCTGTAAAATAGAAGTTTTAGCCATGTCTGGTAAATGGAGCTGCATTTCAAAGAACGTAGAGAAAACAAGGCATTGAACTGTTCTTTATCACATTAGCACTCTTCGTCCCATGTGTCCCTGTAAAAAGAATCTGTGGCCATGTCATTAAAACTGTGGTCTGCAAGTTGTTGATGACTGCCGTTGTGCCCGGAGTCTGTAGGAGGTTACGGCCCTGGTTAAAACGGATGGGTGGATTCAGCATTTGTGGTGGTGTCCTTCAGGTCTGGATAACCTCCATGGCTATAAAGGAAGTACAGGGAACATGAAGAGGTTAAAACTGCTTAGAAAAAAAAAAAACCACCCTTTTTGTATAAATTATTTCCAAATAAGATGGATTGCACGAACTCGTACCCCGCTGGGATGACTGCCGGATTGCTCAGGACTGTGCAGAGTTAGACGAGATTTTTACACGCTTGTGAACACAGATACGACCAGGAAGCGTGGTGAGTGGCAGAGAGCTGTTACCCAGAGCAGATATGTCACTCTAGCGTGATCACAATCTCTGACACGTAAGTAGATCAACACCTTGATGTATCTAAACTGACGTGAAAGATATGATTCCCCATGGGGATATTACTGCAGGTGGGGATGATGGTAATTCAGAACAGAATTCTCTGGTGTGATGGATGCGGAGCGGCTAAGGAGGAGAGTGCAGAGGCCTAAGTTGAAAGGCAGTTGTCAGGTAGGAGATAAAGGAGCAGGAACACTCTTTGGGGACTGTGATTAGGTTTTGGACATACTCTGTGCAGTAAAGTCATTAATGAGACAAGAATGTGATGTTCATCCATGAAATTTGCAGATGACACGAAGTTGAAAGGTATTATGAGTAATGATCTTCTTGACTAGGGTGAGAGAAACGGGATGAAATTTAACAGCGTAAACTTCAAAATTGGGCACTGAAAGAAGAGAAAACCTTTGCTATGAACTCATCGGTTAGGGTAAATGAGGACGAAAGAGGTCTCTTTTAGGGACATTAAGATTTCCTGAAGACCTTGTGAGACCTGATTTTCTGGGTGTTGCCGTGCTGGTTACGCCAACAGTCAGATGGCCGCGATCTGCAGGAGAGAGGCATTTCTCTTTGTTCTGGGTGAACTAGACATTTACCGTGTTTGCCTGGACTTGATCCCTGAAGGAGTCCTTTCTGTTACCATGCCTTTGTTTTTTCCTTCCCAGAATATACATAATAAAACAAAGGCCAGAGAAAGTGTTCCTTTCCCGTGAAACAATTAATTAGGAAATTGAATTTGAAAGAGAGGGAGTTTCAAAGTGAAAAATTGTCAACCGCTGGTCATGTGAAATAGCGGTGACGCAGCATTGAAAACAGCACAGAGGGGAAAAAAAAAAATAAAATCAAAGTCAGAAACAAGACCCAGAGACTTTCAAGAAAGCCACTAAACTAATAACACCTTGGGAGGAAGAGGCCTGGGCTGCGCTGGGACCTGCACCGACCTGGGCGAGTGGCTCCGCGAGCGTCTGCCTGCAGCACCGAGATGAGAAAAGATGCTCTCACCGGGGGCTGCAGTCTGCATGACAGAGCATGAAATTTTCAATGCTGTCAGTATGAAAATACTGTCTTTTTTTTTTTCTTTTTTTTTTTTTTTTTTTTTAAATTTAGAGGCAAAAAAATGTAACTCAAAAGAATAGTATCAAACATAGGGGAAGTTATTTTAAGACTTCATCATCATATCTAAAGAGGAGCACACCAGGGGAACCAAATATTTGTCGTGTCTGTGACAAGTGATCATGGTCTGAAGACAGTTCTTATTACAGTAACATAAATACTGCTTTAACAAGGCTTATTTCAAATGGCTGGAAAAAAAAAATGTCAAGTCTTGTCAATTCAAAAAATTGAGCAGAAAAGCTGAATGAAAATATAAATGAAACCATTCTGAACCCCTAAACGCAAGCTTCTGCTGTTTAGTACTGTAGCTTAGTGGAAACAGGGAAGAAAGCCTTAAGGTCATAAATATAAATGCAGCATAAACAGACAAAAAGGGAATTTGGTAATGGATACCAAGGAAACCAGGAATTATTTGAAGCTTAGGTGAGAGAAGAGTCAAAGCTTAAAAGGGAAAAAGCTGTGAAGTGCAGTATTTTTTATTCTCATTCTCTGAAGTACATTCTTCATGGTGTGCTCTTTGTCGTCCTAGATTTTATTTGTTTCTATTGATTTCATTTGTATTTTTTGTCTTTCTAAAAGCTGCCTGCAAAACTTCCACTGGCACAAAGGCACTGAAACATAAAGCAAGACAGGACAAGAAATTTGGAATGACAGAAGGCGCCTTGTCTTTTTTTTCTATTTTTTTTACACCACCCGCTCACAATTAAAACTTTATCTCCTCCAGATGACACACAGAAGGTGGGCAGGATTTTAGAAGCAGCTGATAGATGATTGTAGCAAGTAGGATGTCTGATTTTAATAGCTATCCTGCAATACAACTTTCATAAGCAGTTGTTAAGTCCTCCTGTGGTTCAGTGCTGGTAGAACACCGCACTCGTCTTGCTCTTCAGAAGTACCTACATTTCTGCTTTCAGCACCTGGAGAGCCGAACATGGAGAACTGTACTCTGCCCTGTCCTACTGACCATCTCGTGCCACCTACTTCACGAAAATCACAAGATGTTGTTCAATGCCGAAGAGTGTGTTTGTACAACAGGCCTCACTACTGAGCAACTTCAGCCCAGCTCTTGTCACACACAGATCTGGCAAACATACCAATTTTTTTACACTCAAACTTTTTTTTTTGGTCAATGACAGCTGCTATTTGCAGAGGTTTAAAAAAAAAAAAAAAAACCAAACCAAAAAACAACATAGCCTTGTCATCTAGCAGTTGCATTTAAGAATAGCAACCTTTTGGATGTGTGATTCTTGGGAAAACTTATCCCGTGTCTTTTAGGACACAAAAATTCCTTCTGAGGCTAAGCTCAAAAGAAAAGATAGTGGGAGGGCAAAAAAAAAAAATCTCTTTAGAATTCCCTCTGTAGTTTCTTTTCATTTGTTCTTTTGGCTTGATGTCAATGGAACTGGCTTTTTGTGTACTTTGTATGGTGCACAAATACAGAGAATGTATTTCATGAAAAATAAAAATATGTTAGCTTTGCTGACAAAGATGATGTTATCTTCTGAGAAACACTTTTCACAAGAATTAAATTAGAAACTTTAAAAAAAAAAACCTAAAACACTGAAAAATCATGAAAAACCAACAATGTTCTTGAGTGCTGTGCAAGATTGAAAAAAACCTCTCTTTCTTTTGGCTTGAAAGTTTTCTTTAATTCAAAATTCTTACTTGGCTTGTTGTTTACATCCTGAATCTGTTTCTTCTGTCTTATTCCTGGATAATTTATTTCGGTTCCTGCTATTGTGCCAAAAGCATGATACACAAATATTCTCAAATTTTTCTTCGGCAGTTTTTGCTGAAACTAGAACATACATAAATCTGTCGTGACATTCACTCTTACGCTTCATTATATGTTCTCAAGAGTTTTTCCAGTCTGTTATGTCTTTGTTTTTCACTTACTGCTTTTGCATTTGTTGTAAAGATTAGATCGATATGATCTACATTTCAAGAATCCACTCCTAATTCTTTGGTCCTGTATATAGTCGTTCAAAAAAATGCCAGACTGGTGTGAAAAGTTTTGGTGGAATGAAACAAAGATTGAAAGCAATGCTATTGATAGAACTTTATGCTCTGTGTTCTGCTATTTGCTCAGTAGTAAACCTTATGAAGTTATTTCACTGCTGTTACATGTGCAAACAATTTAATTGTACCTTGAATTTTGAAATATTGGATCTCAATATACGATTACGTGATTTATTTTTGCAAGAACATACTTAGCATACCTATAATTTTTCTGTTCCAAACTATCAATCCCTCAACTCCACAAATGATTTTTTAATAAATTATGCATGTTGGAGCAGATGACTGCTCCAGGGTATTATATAACTTTTAAAAAAACTGTACAACTGTCATCTAAACAATTTGTGTACACATAAAATGGAAAAGCAAATGCATGTACCTTTTCCGCTATGTAGTTTAAGTGCACTCTTTGGATCTCAAGTTGGAAAAATGAGATCTCTAAAAGAGCACGGCACATAAGATACCAGCATTTTTTCTGTTCTTCCCATTCCTAACCATAGGAGGAATACTATGGTTATGAGAGAGAGACCTGACGAAGCTGAACTAAGAAATCACGTTAATGATAGGCCATTTTAGTAGAGAGATTGAGATTGAATTAAGTCCTATAGTGCCTATTGCCATGGCAGACGCTTTGTAAGAAGACCAAACTCACAAGTTACACTGCTATTGGCAGTTACAGTGACTTCATCAGTGTCGAGACTACTTAAGCAGATTGTAACCATCATGTACTGACCAATCATCCATCCAGATGGAAAGGAAACAAAACGGCAAGAAAAGTGATAGAATTAACAATATAAGCATAATGATAAACAAACAATCCCTTCCCCTTCCTCCCCTCTCCTTTAAACAGGACCAAAACCAAGCTACCAAGCTCCTACAAAACAAGTAGGTATGTCTTGAAGCTTGTCAGATTGGAGGTCTGCTCAGATGTCAGAGTGTAGGGTTAAAATGCACAGACTTTATCCAAAAAAGTTTCTCTCTGCTGGGCCTGGAGAACTACTCATGCCTGTGCACTGGATGCTCTTTGAGACAGTCAATAGCTTTGTATGTATTTTGTACAGTGCTGCGTAGGGTGTGAACTCAGCCTCATCTGGAAACAGCAGGAGCAGTCCTAAAACTGATGGCTGAGCCAAAGTTGGAGAAGGGTGAGAAGAGGAGAGAATGAAAATGAAAGGGTTGCAGGACCGGTAGGTTTTGGTTCACAGATCCAAGAACCCCACCAGGCACGTACAGTACCTTTAAAACATGAAAAATTAAACCACGTTTTCTGACTCATTAGTTTGGAAGTGTCTGCGCTCTGATACTCGATTCCGGTAGTGGTATGGTCATGCTCAGTAAGGTTATCAGGACCCTGGATAGTTGTCAGAAATAAAAAATGGTCTACCACGTTCTGGTTAATTACTTGTCTGGAGAGTAGGCCAGACGATTAACATTGCACATTTGCGTTGCATTAATTGCCACAACCTCCGTCAACTTACCCATTTGTAAAGGGAGGAGTGAAATTTGGGAGCCTTAGCTGGAGTAGGGGAGCTAGGCACTGTGTGAAGAGACCTAAAGAAGCCTCTGAAGGTCTTCGTAGCACACGTTCAGCCATCAATTTCCTGAAGTTAATACATACCTGCAGTAGGATTCCTGCCAAGATTATTTCGTTCCCAAAGCCACATCTGGTTTACTGTAGAAAGGAATCTCTTTGCTAGTTTGTATGCCATAACAAAAACCACTTGCCATTTCAACCTCTTACCTCCCCAATGTTCGTTTCACTCCCTAGCAGGAAAACATAATCTTAATCTACATCATAAAATGCATTTAAAACATGTTTATTATATAGAATGGAAGATACCAAGAAAAAGTCCAGAACAGAACCAAACAACTCCTGAAAGGTGTTATTTCTGGAATATACAGGTGAAATTCCAAGTGAAAATGACTACTGCATTTCTTGAATGATAGCCTTGCAGGTGGTTGGTTTGAATTTTACATTTTATTAAATTCTTGGTTCTCTAACACTCTGTACCAGGTTTGAGAAGATATAGGCTTTATTGTTATGTAGGCTGTGAAAACAGACGTGCTCTGGATATCCATGTGTAAATTAAAAGTTCAGGGGACATAAAAGAAATAAAACCTAGGGCAAAATACATTCATTTAAGTAAAAACCGTAGATAACTCACAAACAGCAATGCAAACAAATGGCTCCCACTATACCAGGTAACACAGGTAGCTTAGAGCAATGGAAAAACAAAATGCATGTGGGACATTAGGAGCAGAAGTGTCCAGACAACTCTAAACCTGAAATAACGACCCATATAGGACCCAGACTGCTTTAACTGTGTATGACAGTTAGTCTAGAAAAATGAATTATCTACCCCCGTATAACTGAGTGCCAGCAGCACCCACATTCTAAATTATAACAAACGTTCACCAGTAAGCTTTTCAAGGATGCCTGAAAGACAACATTGAGGTGGAAGACAAAAGAGAGTTGAGATGATGCATGAAGATCTATGTGATGCTATTTCTTTATGGAGACCAAATATCCAAAAGTTATTAAGACTTTTTACATAGAAAACACAGATTATAGGACAAAAAAAATAAAGTGGTTGGTTATTGTGTAATTACAAATTTACCAAAGTTGCTTGTGTAACCCTATTTCTGTCCTCTAGTGAATTAATCTAAGGACAAAATATATATGGCCATGCCACCAACAGGTACCTGAAGGAACACACGTGGGTGCATTGATAATAATTCATTGAGTGTTTTCTAATGCATGAGTGCTTGTTTTACAAGAGTAATTTTAATTGCTGTATTTATTTCTTTTGAGAGCTGAAAAGAGATTATTTCTCTAAAAAGCTATCCTGTCCTGAAAGGAAAAAGACAAAGTGGCGTGCTGTTGCAGCAAACCTCCGCCATGAACAAAGTTTGAAACCTGAGTTTGTCACCGCAGACGTGGTGTGCTCTTCGAGCTAGTCACTGGAGAAGATCACACACGTTGAGTATGATCACCATTATGCAGTTCTTCACCTCGTTTCTAGATAGAGAACGATGTGACTTAGGGCTGTGTAGACGCCGAGACTGATGTTGGAGCCCCAGTTGATTTGCTGCAGAAGCTGGATAGTGAGCTATTTTAACATTAAAACACTTTCTTCAGGAGGAAGTATTATGAAGTATCTCCTCAGAGTTGGTTGCAACCTACTAGCACGTGAAGTTGTCAAGGATCGAAAGGGCTTCAACTGGCAGTCATCAAATTTGCACTCCCTGTCAGCTTAGGGATAGTTGTCTACTAAGTTTAGACATAAATCTTAATTCAGATGATCACCTTATGTTATTAGTTCTTGATAATTGCAAGTTCTTCCTGAGAAACTTGTCACAGAATCACTTTTTCAGGAAAAAGAGAAAAGAGTTTGGTTTTATTTTTGCTTGTTTGCACGATTCCTTGCTTTCTACAGTGTTTTTGCCAGCTCTGTGTCATCATTCACTTGCTGCAATAATAGCTAACAGTCTATTCGCAAATGCTGCTGCTAGAGAGGAATAATCTGGTTCCTTGATCATTCTTCTGATGAGTATTACAAGGCCCTCAGTGATACCCAACGTGCTCAAGACCTTGGATGCTTTTCCTGTGCCCCTCCCTGGCAATCTCTCTCAGTTTGCTCTGCTTCCCAAGTGCTGGAGTCCACACGCAGAGGAAAAAGCAAGCTCACCCTTGCCCAATTCCTGGGCTTTACACTTAAAAATAGTTTTAGAGCTTCTCCTTCACTCCTACCACTGTTGACAGCACGGACAGTTACTACACCAGCCAGGATGTCCTCAAGATCTATATGCTCGCTTAGAAATCTCACCGTTGCCATCAAGTTACTCTCATTTCGTGCCTAATTAGGCATCGGGTCTAATTCCTCAGTCTTTCCTTGGAAGTTTGAATAGTGTCTGTTGCTGAAAATGATTGCATGTATTTTTAAGGAGTTCCATAAAACAGTTTTATATCAGCATATAATTGGGATCTGACTGTAGATAAGACTCAGTAGTACTTTGCTGAGACCTCCCAGCTGAGAGGGAAATGGAATATTTCTGTCAGAGGAAGCTAATTGGAAGAAGCCAGCCTTACACTGCTGTGAGGATGTAGAGATGAATTAGAGAACATCCATTTGCCGCCGTGCTTATTTCCAGAACAAACAGCTTTGTTGCCTGTGTTCTCCGCAAAAGCCCTCTCCTGGAATAAAGCAGGGTCTACGTGACTCTGCTTGTCGGGACAGCAGTCACTGAAAGGCAGGGCTATGTCTTAATGCCTGTCTTTTCCCAAAATTCTCTCTCTCACCCCTATCTTTCTCAAGTTTTATTACTATTTATGCTATCTCAGTTTTGCCCTCCTTCTAATTTTATTATCTGCCTTTCAAAAGGGGGAAGATGTTAAGATCTGGAGCATCTCTGAACTGGATACTGAACAAATTTAATTACAAATACTCCACGCTGCGGAGTCTCCCATTTAAACCTGTTTCATAAAAAGGGCTAAGCATACTGAAATGTTAACTGGTAATTAGGCGTAAGCATTAATGGTAATGCATAATTACCCAGTTTGTGCTATCTACTCCACTTCTATAAATATAATAATTTCCTTTTAAGCTAACCTGGCTGAGCAAAGGAGGACAACTTCTGCCCATCCAGAAAGGTCTGTTATACACAACAGACTTTAATCCTTATTTCTTATCACCTTCCAGAAGCAGTTAACGTGGTCACATTGCAGTGGTCATGCAAATCTGGCTCCCGTTGCCTTTCTTTATTGAGGATAAATGTAAATGTGAGATGTCCTGGGATCAACAAGAGCTAATAAAGAGCCAGGACGTAAAAGCAAAAGAGTGCAGCTTTCTGAATCCATCACTCTCCAAAACGAAGTTAATCTTAAGTCAATTTTAGAATCAGCAGAACTTTTTTAAGAATATGGAACTATTGCTTTATTGAGAAAAACCAAAGAAAGCAGCAGTCTGTTACAAGTACTCCCAATTTTACACACCTTACACTGTAAAAATTATCTGCTCTTTCAAGTGTCTTTCATTTTTCTTCAATTAAGGGTTTGAGTTTAAAGTAAGCAGCCTTGATAAATTAATGGTATGTTATTTAGCAATCTTAGTTATACAACTCTTGCCATTACTGAAATTTTACTGAACACATGTGAGTGTTGCAGAAGTATCTGTTCAGCGTAAGAGATGTTGCCAAGAGGGTGTTTCCTTCATCCCCTGAAGGTCAGTTAATGGCATCACTGCGTCGCCGAGAAACCGAGCACTGCTATTTCTCAGTCAGGACTGAGGGATAAATTCAATTTCACACACACATTGGCTTGTATTCAGATACTCTAAAAGATGTACGTATAGAGAGAGGTTTGGGTAAGGAAAATGTCCAAATAAAATACCGTGCAAAAGGTCAGCTTTTATTCAGGCTAGTTATTCTGTCTTGTCAGCTCCGCATTTGGGAAGATTATAGACACACTCTTGCTAAGAAAGGCAAAATTGTCCCGGTGCTACCCAGTGGGTTACTGCTGAATTAATTTGACAGGCAGAGAAGGGAGGAAGGAGCATAAAGAATTTTTTTTTTTTTCATGTGACTCTTTACAGGTTATTCCAGAACCAGGTGTGTTGTGAATTTAAAGGATAATAACCAGTTTGGAATAACTCCCCATATAGACATTCCCATTTCAGAGTAAGTGAAGGGTTTTATTCTGGCTTAGCTTATTTCACTTGCAAAGTTTATCCTATTCAGAGTAAGTGTTTCCCAGAAGGGGAGCTTTTTCACAAAAAGTATTTCAGTCAGTTTCACCACATAGACAGAAATTCACTTTATGTGACTATACAAAAAGTTAATTATGTACAATAGATTTTGATAAAATAGGAGAGAATACTGTAAACTCCAGCTTCCACGGGCACTTTTTTTACCCTTCATCACTTCTTTGTGATCTGAAATGACTATGTCAGGGGCAGAGGAAAAAGTCTGGTTTGTTCTTTAAATGGTATTTTTAGCATTTTTGAAGGACCAGTGCCTCACAGCCCCTTTGTCAATGCAGTGTTGTAACAAGATCTTTGGAGATTTGTAATATAAGACCCCGTGGCAGCATTAGTGCCTTGGTTAGCCATGATGCTGCTGAAGTCTTTAGGAAAAAAAAAACCTATGCCTTCCTCCTGTTCAGGTGGTCAGAGTTATGATGTCCATCATAGCATCCCATCATGTGCTGGGAACAGGAGTGGCTGCAGCTCAGATTGCAACCTTAGTAAGATCTTGCCAGCATCCTTCGTCAGGCAGAGGAAACAGTTCCCTTGGATTTTGAATGCAAGAAACAAGTAGAAAAACGATGGATTCTCTCTGTAGAGCTAAGGAAATAGTAACCACGCCTTCTGCATAAAAAATATTGTCACAATAGCCACCTAACTCAGCTATATTTAGTCTTTGAGGAAGAACTTTTACTGAAGAGAAAAACATTTACTATTTGGAAAATGTGAATATCAGACAGGGCTTACTTTGAAAATGAAAATTTACCATATTTATCAGAAGTAAATATTGCATTCTTTATCATTTTCTCGGTTCGCTGTTAAGACAGTCCTTTCAGCACTGCCTGTGAATAATTCTTTTAAATAAAAAGATGCTTCTCAAAACTTGGAAAGCTGCTAACAATACATCCTTTAAGCTGTAACATCCCCTGGATGTTAAGTTAGGATTTGCGAGGGCAGTGAAGCTGATGCAGTTTTGCTTGGGAATAATGGCCAAGCATGCTCATCCTGGAGCAGCTCACAAAGGGCTGCAGACCTATGGCGTATACTTGTCAATTTTTTCATACATTTTGGGTGATTTAATGGCAGGACTAACTAGAACACAAGCATCAAAGGAGAGAAGAGGTCCTTGAGTGACACAAGCTGGGGGCAGGCTGAGTTCAGAATAGTTGGTGGAGGCACAGCACGGTGTTTGCCTAGCGAGGTTGCGTTATTTTCAGTGAGTTTTATACTTTTAAAGCAGTTCTTGGTTTGTCATTCAGGTTTATGCCTCCGCACCATTGAGATGCACCCTCCTTGTTTTGTGACATTGACATTTTCGTACATTGTTGATTGCCTGATGGGCGTGTGAACAATTGCTGCCTGGATGGGGTGACTAGACAATAACAGGGGAACGTTCTTTAGTTTAAAACTCCTACTCAAGATAGATATTCCTGATCTTTCTAGTCCTGTCAGTTATAACTAAGCCATTAAGTTAATCATGTTGAATTCAGAAAAAGGTGCTACCCAAAGCCTGTCAAGGTAATTATTCTTCTTTATCCTCTGAGGTAGGAGTGCTCTGTGTCAAATAAACATTTTTAAAGTGTTCCACCATAACTTTCTCTTCATCTTCAAGATCTGCATCTTCTTTCATCTCCCACCTGAAAGAAAAAAAAACAACAACTTTTTATTAATTTTTAAAATGTTTTTTAAACCAGTCTTTAAAACAAGTAATTCATTGCCCCCTCCAAACAGTAGTGTACACCAGTTGGGATTACCGAATCATACACAGTACAACGCCCAAAAATCTTGCCCCACACAACTATCACGGCCATAAGGCAATTGACACAAATTGTCAAAACTACCACAAAATCTTAGTTTTCTTTTTTTTTTCTTTTCTTTTTTTTTTTAATTTTCTTTTTCACACATGTTAGTAGAAGTGGAAGCTTCATAAAACTAGCAGAGAAAAAGTGGGAGAGCTAACAAGTGTTTTGGGAGTTAAGGAGACACTCTCAACACCCTGTAAGTTTGCAGTGAAACTCAAACACCGCGTGATGTCCAGCCCAAACATTTACCGTGAATGGTCATCATTCTCTTGCAGTGACAATATTATATTACAAAATACTGCAAAATTCACTGGCTCTTTGTTTCTTTAACCATCAGGCATAGCTATCACAAGTAATAAACAACGTATGAGATTCTCTCCTGCTCCATGTGAATACTCAATTCTAGTGCTGGATAAAGTCCTAATACCATTAAAACTGAAAAACTTTGAAAGAATGGGAAGATGATTTTGCTTTTCTCTAGTAGATAATTAAATATAAAAACCTTAAGAGTCACACAGTAGTCCCTTGCAGAAAATCAGGATAATAAATGCAGAAATAGTGCTGATACATTGTCAGCTAAACTTCGTATCCCTCTAATTATGCCTACATGATGCTCCGTAATGTGGCTCTATCATCTCTTTTACAAATTTTGTAGATTTTTGAGAGTTTGATATCCCTTTAACATTTATCTCTTTCTGTTCTACGTAGATAAAGTGTAGGCTTCCAGTTCAGACCAGCTCAAGGCAAAAGGCAAAGCATGAATAGTGAATACACAAATAATATTTTCAAGTATTAAATCCAGTAGATTATAAACAAGCCATCGGATGATCCTGTAAAGCAGGAGACATGTAAAGGAGCAGCAGAACAAAGACTGCTTTAGGAAACTAACGTCAAGAGCAATACTTCAGTCTTGTCCCCACACTTTGGTCCTTTTTCAGACTGCAAAACCCAGAAGCCATATAGATGTTCAGATTGGTGAATAAATAAAATATAAAACAGAATGGTGGGAAGAGTATATTGCATTCATCGTACTTGCAAAAGGAGGACAAGCATTGGCAGTAGAGCATGGTGTGTATTTAAAAGCTTACGAAAACCAGACAAAGAACTAGTGCTCTGTAGTACAATCTGATCGTTAAAATACAGTCAGGAAATTATAGTCAATGAATATGTGTAAATGAGCATACATCCATCATACCTTTACCTTAAAAACTGAATCTGACAACTTCCAGCACTGCCTGGAGTAAAGAAGGATCAGGACAGCTTTACTTTGAGTAAAATTGTAAACACTGCATGTCCCTGATCAAAGTTTTGCAATAATTAACTTCCTGTTACTGCACTTGGATATGACTACTATCATCCTTAACCTTATCTGAATATTAACGATCGGTACAATTAATTGCTCTTATGTCTGTCTGCTTTGCTCTCCCGTTTATGGTATGTTTACAAAACCTGGCAGTACGAGCCCTCAGCGCAGTCACTTCTGCAAGCATCCCAGGTGAATGCTGTTAACCAGGGCGACTGGCTTCCCGTTTTCCTTTTGCTTACGTGCCAAGGAGCCTCTTCGAGCCCAGGAAGGAGTCGTGCAAGCCTTAATTTGAACTTATGGTCCTCGGAGTAATTCTGGAACACCGCTTTACCAGTTGAATTGATTCATTTTAATTAATTTGATTTGTTGCGTATTTCTAAGTGGGGGAGCTGTTTGTTTAGAAGGACGACAACTGAAAGTGCTAAATGGAATACGTTCAAAACAGTTATTGCTGGAGATATAACGCAGAAGCCTAGCAGTCTTGGCTAATGGAAGCTTAGCAATAAATCAGCAGATTCCTTTTAAAGACAGTGACTTCATACTTGTCAGCACATTTCATTGCATCTTAAACGTCAGTGTTGGTAAAAATCTTCAATGTCATCCAGTTTGGACATTCTTTAGTGTTCACTTTATAACAAGTTATTACTAATACATTACATTATCATTTTATCAAAAAGTAGTCTATTTTTAAAGCATTTAAGCAGGTCCAATGAGGATAAGAATGTCTTCTATGCATTCGCTTAACAGTATCCATGAATTAAAGATCTATGAAATGAGCTTGACAAACACCTGGTCCCTCAGCTAATTTAGAAATTTTTCCACTCTTACGCTTAAAGTCTGGGGAAAATACTATTTTTTAAAAGACCACTGGACAGTAAGCAAGAAGGCTACAATACATGTTTGCTGTTCTAAATCGGATGAGAAATCAGGTGTTTGTGTTCAAGTGGAAAAAGAGTCAACGTTTACTATTTGGAAATTTGTCCAAAATGGAACATGTTTGTACTAGCGTATCTCAAATGTATGACAATTGTTTTGGCAATAGTAATTGGTACAAATCCAACTAGCCAGTTCAAGTAATGCGAATGTGAATGAAATTACCATCATGAATTCCTTTCAAAATGCAAGCTTCATCAGCTGGACATCCAACTTGCATGCCTCCGTTATTTCAAATTATTAGTAACACAGCGCTTAGAGAAAATTTCCAAATGCATAGTTGGCATATATTTTATTTTAGTCTGGCTATTTCTTGGAAGATTACATAAAACCAGCAATTCAAAAGGCTACGGGAACTATTTGAACCAATCCATCCTCTCACCATCTACATTTTGCTGAGAATTAACATAAACCATAGTAAGATGAATCTGAGTGTCCAGAAAGTCCAACTTTCAGTATGTTCTATTCTAAATATTTACATGAAAGCAAATATTTAGAATAAAATGTCGTAACCTCTGTAATCTGTAGGGTAGTGCCGGAAGCTTTCAGGCCAATACTACTTGTGTACTTTGAGAATTAAACATTTGAAATATATTTACAAAATATGCTGCAATATCAAATAATGTGAGATGACATATTTGAAGTGAATTGCCTAAAAACTTTTCTCTATGCAGTTCTTTTCTGTGTTGCTTGTCGCTAATCAAGGGGGGAAAAAAAACCCCAGCAGTATATTTTTCAGATAGATAAAGCAAAATACATGAGTACAGGTAAATAAGAGGAATCACTAAAGTTTTCTGCCGGTCAGCCCAGACCTTCGATCACGATGTCAAAGAGGATAACTGGCACTGGGAGGGCTTCTGTTTCTCCTCGTAAATAAGAGGCATGAGAGGAAGAAAGCTTGGCTTGCACATCCACAGGCTAAGTAAGTGCGAGGGGAGAAATATTCCGTGCCCAGGAAGATGCAGTGATTCCAGTTCAGGTATCCATCTGCCATCCTTGCCTATACCCAGCATCGATGCAACCATTTATATAAATGGGTGTACAGGACTGTGTTTTGTGATACTTTTGTCTCTCCACTATACCAAATTATGAAAGCTAAAGAAACAATGAATGTATTTTCAAAGATGCAGAGAAAAATCTTCTGTGCAGCTGCTAAAAAGCATGCTGGACATTTTATCAGGGCTGGATTTAATCCACGGTGATGCGTTTTCTGCTTTGATTTTCTGTTGCAATATAGTTTCTAAATTGTAGATATACTCCTATGAAGGCACTTTTTAAAAAAACATAATAAGGACTACGTATTATATTTAGGTACTTGTTACAGAGCAAAGGAAGTATATCTTGTTGATGCCAAACTCGTAGCATATTAATTCAGAATTAAAATATTTAAAGTAATATGCATATAGGGTTTACTAAAAGTGACACAGATTTTACCTGTAGTAGACTGACACTTTTTGAGAAGTTTCATTAAGAAGTCTAATAGAGATTGTTTGATTAGTTACTAAGTTTGTTTATTACAGTTTGTTAGTTATAACAAGTGTGTAGAGATTAGAGGGCAGAAATTATGTAAAAAATTACAAGCAGGAATAAATGTGAACAAAACTGGAATAAAATGTAAGAATTCTTTTCAACTCAGATGTATTTGAACTTTGAAAAATAATAATACTTATTTGTATTATCTAAGAGACTAACCATGCCCTTTTCTAAAGCTTATGCAAAATCATGTCTAAAAAGTGAACAGTTTACAGAAAGTCACCTTAGTATAATTTTACAGTGGTATTTTAGGTAGTATTTTGATATCTATTGCATTTCTTAATGTCTTGAAAAATGTTACGTCACACATAACCTTATGGAAGAAAGGAAAAAAAAAGAAGAAACCAATGACACAAATGATATTTCCTATGGAAAAAATGAATATCTCAGGTCCTCTTGTAGTGAGGCGTTGGCAAATGTTGAAACATGAACTGCGCATCTGTACATCAGGTAGCTGAAAATATGCATTTCCATATCGAATAATAGCTATAATTAATAGCCGCTATATACATATAAAAAAAAGCAATGTATTTGTTGCAGAGCTAAGAAGATGACATAATTCACCTCTAATCTAGATGACACGCAGACAGCGCCATTCAAACATGCTAGCATGAGTAAATATTCAGACTTCAAGCACTGCAAGCTCTTATGCTTATCTATTTTTAATGTGTTGAATTACCACTGGAAGGCTTTACGGACACAGTATTTTCAAGAGGAATTTTGATAAAAACAGTGAGCACAAGTAGGGAAGGTCTTTCTTTGCCAAGTATTATGTAAGAAGGCAAGAATGGGAAAAAAGTACAAAGAAGGTGCTTAAAATTAACATACATTCCCTTTTATCTTTATCTGATTTAAGAGTCATTTCATGTAATTTACATGGAAATATTTTCCCCATATTCACCTTCAATTTCTTCGATAAACTGTTTTGCTGTAATTTTCAAACTTTTATCATCTACCGCATTTGTTTATAAATACCGCTGTAAACTGAAGGAGGCAAAAGAAAGCAAGAGTTTGTGCACAAACAACTAATTGACGCAATTTTGTGAAATTGAGATTGAATTCATCCCATTGTTTAGTAGGTGCAGATTTTCTGCAAGAGACTTAACCTTAATATGCCAGCTGCGGCATGTTTTCTTACAGCGTGCGCCTGCAGCTGCGGAGCCCTCCCCGTTCAGTTGGTCCTGGGGTCCCTTTCTGTTTTAAAGAGTATTTTCAGGTACAAGTACTTTTAAATTTGAGCAGACATGGAACAATTAGTTGTGTTTTCACCAAAAGACGTCTTCCTACTTGTCCAGTACGACCGTGCAAGGTCTTCACGCTTGCTCCATGCAAAATATAATTATGATAAATGTTATTAGTGGCTTGATGAAGATGAGACTGACCAGTTTTTTTGCCCGCTGTTGACAAAGTGGCATACCAGACATGAAGCAGATACAGGTGTTCTGGTGGTTTTTTTTTTGCCTTTTGCAAGCTCCACCATCGTTATGAGCCCTCATCACACATCCTTTTCTTATATCTGTTCTGACCTTTACTGAATACCATCACCTTTGGTTAAAACAAACATTATCTCTTTGTACCAGACTGTACTCACATATTTATAGCTGAGATGGAAAATATGTGGAGTTTGGTATTTTTTTGTATAGTTTTTGAAATTTCTTATGGTAAATCAATACATTTAAATTTAAATTTACATGTAAATGTTTATGTTAATCTAAAATAAATGTATACATTTAAATGTATTAGAATAGTGCCAATAAAGTCAGTAGTGTTCTCTACACTAAGCTGGAATGGGTAGAGAAATCGGGCAATTAAATAAAATTTAATATCTTGCTACCAGCTCATGGAACATTTCAATGAATTAACTTTTTGCTTCCTGAAGTTCATGAGAGACACAGCTGTGGATTAAGCACTTGCAGGCAGTGATACAATTGTTTTATCCATGTCTAGCACATTATACTTCACCATGAGACAGGAAATCTCAGCAGCTGATATCTTGTTTGCCATTTTTAAGTAACAGAAAAATATATGTCTCTGTAAGTTTCACTTCATATTTCAGTTGTAAATACACTTTCTGTAACATGAGGAATCACAGACCATTAAATGCATTTTGCATCAATGATGTTAGACAGCCAGCTAAATCCAATGTTTGTCCATAATCTCAAGTCCTGAAATGTATTTCCATTTCTGTGTGGGGCAATGCTTTATTTTTCTAACGGTAGTATTAAATTAAAAGAGAAGTCTCTAGTAGTTTAATCATATTGCATTTGGTTAAAAGGATTTATTTAAGAGTTTGACTAATATTTTAACTCCTTAAATATCAACCTTTCAAAAAATGTTTGCTTAGTTTCAGTCATTTGTGTAGTCATATTCTCAGATTTTTTAATCTCTCTTTAATCCATCTACTAAAAAAAGAGTGGAGTGGGCAGCCACCAAATACACAACTACTGCACTGTTGACCAGGACCCAGAGGAACAATGACGTGATGGATGGAAAGGTTCTGGTAGGGATATTCACCCTGAAATCACACCAACTGGGACAACATCTCTAAGTCTACCTAACGCAAAACAGTTCACTTGTCTTTCTTCATGCAGAATGAAAAATATCCTCCTGTAGTGGAAAGTTGTATTGCTTTCAGCAAAATTTGTGTGAAAATCAGTGTCCTCCAGCATATTCAGAAATAAATAAAACCTGAGAATTTCAATACAATTTTGCCAAAGTCCTCTCTCTTACACATACACAAACACCATGAAAAATGCCCTCCCAGAATTTTCCCAATCAATAAATTCATTTATTTCCTAGAGTATATGGTACCACGAGAATTATCATTTATGTTTTTAATTCTCTATATGCCACAAGAATGGGAGTGAAGTAAAAAAAAAAACAAAGGAAGACACAGCTGTAAGGGATCAAATTATGCTCCTGCTTCCAAAGAACAAACCAAAAGAAGCGACAGTATTTCAACGTACTGAAAAAATCAGTACCTGGGAAACATCTTACAAAGTATGTCATGAGAAGAGAAGAGAGCTCTGACTCACAGGTTAACCTGTCCCAGCTATGAAGTTAAGACTTTAGAAGGATATTTAAGAAGTTTTGAACTGAAATAGAAACTTCACAAGTGTTGGAATAGAATGATGAAAGAGCCTTTTCCAGGGCAAGAACACAGCTATGAAGGATGTTGTCAAGGGCAGCGGAAGGCACACCGCAAAAATTTCAGCAGCTTTCCAGCTGCAGTGAGAAAGAAGAGGTAGTATTTACCCAGCCTCCCTGTTACTGGTGTTTGCGATCCCACGTCTTTGAAAAATGATGAATCAAGCCTCACAGACACCAAGCCATGAGTTGCAGGCAGTGGGAACGTATTGCCACAGGATGAAGCCTTCTCTTAGGTCTTTTTTTTTAATTTAAACTTTTTCATTCACAATTCTAACACAGTCGAAAACTTGAAAGATCTGTATCCTCAACATTTCCGTTGGTTCTTTTAAAAAATAATTAAGTTATATTTCAATTTTTCAGAGCATTCTTACAACTTTCTTAACTGCACAGCTTTAAATAATGGACATGTGAGAGAATCAGGCTCATGCTGACCCAGCTTTGTTGAAGCTGTCACCATGTCCTATTCTGAAGACAGGTCTCTATGGCAGTAGGATGTCTCTTTAATTTTATTTTCAGTTTTCTGAGATTTTTTTTTTGTTTTATAAGCAACTTGTATACCGCTCCTCTAGGTCCAACACAATTTACATCGCAATAATGTTGATGTCACAATTAGTGTGTCAAAAATCAAGAAGATGCTCTTAATAAGGGTTTGATAAGTATTTCCAACTTGGGTGAGAAAACCCATGTTTATATGCATGCAAATATGTATATATATGACACTTTTAATTAATGAATGATAACAATGCAGACTGATAGAGAAAAGGGAATGCACTGAACGATTAACAGAAGACTAATTGTACACTCCTGAGAATGGCAAGCTGTCAGTAGATGACCACAACTAGAGTGAAATGAAACCCGGAGGTTTGGGCATCTAGATATTTACTCCCAAGAGCAACTTGGGATTTTAGTTTGCATAACTCCTGAAGTCAGAGAGGGATACAAAAGAGAGAAATCAGAAATTTCTAAGAGTTTCTTCCTCTAGAAGATCAGTTGGATTAGATTACATCAATTCTTCTGCACTGATCTAATCCACCAATATTCCTCTTGGACTAAGGCATCTGAATTCCCATACGGCTTCTTCCGTCCCACACTGTGTCCTGCTGGCTTTCCACCAGTTCCCCGTCAGTCACAGAGAGATGTCTTCTTAAACAGGGCCTTGTTATTGCATCTCAGCGGATTCTGGGTGATTTGCATGCTGGAATGCATAAAGAATAAAAGGCCTATAGAAATATACATCTATCAGCAGCATCCCAGACCTGGAATGTTTTTGCAAGATGAAGGGAATATTGGCACATTCCCTGAGGTGGCAGGTTTAGGGAAGGTGCCTGCCACTCTCTCCTTTGCATTTTAATAAATATGGTTTTTTATACTAACTGGTGAAAAATTTTGGCTGAAGGATCTTGAATAACAGGGCAGATTTTAAATGAGCTGTTCATTGTCAATTTACTTTAATTAAGGTGAGTCTTATAAATTTAAATGCAATGAAAAAGCATTTGGTTTACTGTTTTGTAAGTAAATTATATAAGTTTGTGTGTTTTTTTTAATTTCATAATTTTTTTTTAAAACTCAAACTGAAATTTTCAGCTTTTGAGGTAACCAAGTAATATAAAGGATTTTACGTTTAAAACAAAGCATTTTGACTTTTTAAATTAAAAAACAACAACAACAAAAAACCCCAAACCCTAATAACAGTAATTTATACAGTTTCAGTTTGCTGGAATTGTGTTTTACTCAGATTTGGACCAAGCCACATTTTTTCTTACTCTGCTTGCTTAGAATCTTAAGCAAAGTTTATTGACAAAGGATAATTTCTTATAATGACAGTCACATAAATAATTGTGCTAAGATCACACATGCTTATTGCCTGCATCCTGTCCCCATTCTTTTATTTCTTATTTACACTATCCCAAAAACCTCAAGCGCCTGCATGGAGTTGATTATCTGACTCGGAATCAAGAACACTGTATGCTTGTGAGAAGCTACATGAGTGGAGGTGAGTATTCAAAGGATTTCATATTTTCAGTAATTTTAAATAACTCAGTAAT
Organism: Tetrax tetrax; assembly: GCA_009806455.1. NCBI lineage: Eukaryota > Metazoa > Chordata > Aves > Otidiformes > Otididae > Tetrax > Tetrax tetrax. The sequence goes on along the minus strand of WHYT01016349.1, from coordinate 13,856 downwards.
CATCATCAGCCATTAATTTAATTATTTTGAGCTTTAATATAATTTTTAAAGAAACTAAAGAGGCCAAAATTCACAAAAGAAAATATTATCACAGCACTGGCAACATTTCCATTCAGTAAATGTAAGTTTTACCTGCACATAATTACCCGATAGAGCTTAGGAACCAAAAACGCATCTACCAAAAATATCCTGCTCTTCAGATCATGCACTACTTGTTCCCGCTCTTCACCCTCCCCTTTTTATTTCAATTTCCAAAGGCTTTCCGTAATGAATGTTGAAAACCCAGTGTAAATACTTTAAAGGATTACGCTTTCAAATGTGGTTACTGTGGCATATGTATGTTCCGTAAACACAAACACAAGATATATCTGCTGAGAAATTATATTTGATAATTTGACAGCTTTGTGGCTTAGGAATATAAAAAATTCATATTTTGTCAACAAGAAACTTCCTCTATTTGTTAAGAAGGGGCTACTAGGATAGCATAGAAAGATGAGTATTTTGAAAACACAGATTATTATGGGGGTAATATAATCCGCTACTTTTCTTAATGCACTGAATTTTTTAAAATATTCATTTCCTTTCTTTCTTTTAGAAGAATTCCACTCAGTTCACAACTTGCAGAAGAAAAATGTGCAATCTAAGCAGAATATTTAGGGGAGCCAGGACGCTGACTTTTATAGGTACCAAAAGGTTTTATTCAAATCTGACAAACCATGGGCTGCTGAAAAATCTTATGTCCTTTCATGTTCATATCAAAGAAAAAAACCCATTCCTGCCTGGCCTGTGGCCAGGATGTCCCAGTCTCCCATGAGGACCAGGATGCCCCATCCTGGGGTATCATGGCACCTGAGGTTGGCGTTCTCCTGGAGCAGGGCCAGCTGGAGCGGCTTGCTCGGGGCCCCCGGCAAGGGCAGGGACTCTGTTACCTCCTTTGTCAGCCTCGTCCAGAGTTTGGCCAACCTTGGAGCAGAAAAAGTTTCTTTCTTAAGTTTAGACAGAATTTCCTGCATTCCCCTTGTGCCCATTCCCTCTGGTCCTGCCCACTGGGCATCACTGAAAAAAGACCATCACCAAGCTATGTGGTGCCGTCGACACGCTGGAAGGGAGGGATCCATCCAGAGGGACCTGGACAGGCTGGAGAGGTGGGCCCGTGCCAACCTCATGAAGTTCAACCAGGCCAAGTGCAAGGTCCTGCACCTGGGTCGGGGCAATCCCAGGCACAAATACAGGCTGGGCGGAGAACGGATGGAGAGCGGCCCCGAGGAGAAGGACTTGGGAGTGCTGGTGGACGAGAGGCTCAACATGAGCCGGCAATGTGCACTTGCAGCCCAGAAACCAACGGCACCCTGGGCTGCATCAAGAGGAGTGTGGCCAGCAGGTCGAGGGAGGTGATTCTCCCCCTCTACTCTGCCCTGGTGAGACCCCACCTGGAGTACTGCGTTCAGTTCTGGAGTCCCCAACATAAGAAGGACATGGACCAGTTGGAGAGGGTCCAGAGGAGGCCATGAAGATGATGAGAGGGCTGGAGCACCTCTCCTATGAGGACAGGCTGAGAGAGTTGGGGCTGTTCAGCCTGGAGAAGAGGAGGCTCCGGGGAGACCTGATAGCGGCCTTCCAGTACCTCAAGGGGGCCTACAGGAAGGATGGGGACAGGCTGTTCAGTAGGGCCTGTTGTGA
>WHYT01016348.1:206506-238631 GCA_009806455.1 Tetrax tetrax | reverse complement strand
AAAAAAAAAAAAAAGAAGAAAAAAAAAAAGACAGTGATTTATTTTAGACAGCCTGAATAGCTGGAGACAGAGAGCTGAAATATGGCAAGGAAATTGCCACCCTAAACAAGTTCCTTTGAGCAATTTGATGATTTTTTTTTTTCTTTCTGCCTGAGTTATGAGTCCTTGGAATGCACATACCATTGATTTGCTTGGTAATTTACACAAATAGCTCTTCCTGAGATTCTAAAGCCTCTGTATATCCCAGAGTGGAAATATTAACACCATATAGAGAAAAAAAGTCTGATTGTTTGCCAGAGTCAGGCTGCCTAACCTTCTAAACGAACATGAGCAGTTCTGGCTTCTCCCATGATCAAAATGCATATCCATCCTACGACTAAAATACATGAGCTGCCGCACACACAGTGGTGAATATGAGGATGTATATGTCCATCTGCCCCTTGCTGAAGCTTGCCGGAAAACTTCTGTTCTAAACTACCCAAATTGTCATGGGTAGTTGCCTCCTGGCATCAAATGCCTCCTGGCTGCACACCAGATGGTGTGACCATCCTCTATCATACAGGGTCCCTTCTTCCTGACAGAATCATAGAATCATGGAATGGTTAGAGTTGGAAGGGACCTTCAAAGGTCATCTAGTCCAATCCCCCTGCAAGGAGCAGGGACATCTCCGACTAGATCAGGTTGCTCAGAGCCTCATCCAACCTGGCCTTGAACATTTCCAGGGATGGGGCTTCCACCACCTCTCTGGGCAACCTGTGCCAGTGTTCTACCACCCTCATTGTAAAAAATTTTATCCTAATATCCAATCTAAATCTACCTCCCTCTATTTTAAAACAATTACCCCTCGTCCTATCACAACCGGCCCTATTGAACTGTCTCTCCCTATCTTTCCTGCAGGCCCCCCTTGAGGTACTGGAAGGCCACTACAAGGTCTCCCTGGAGCCTCCTCTTCTCCAGGCTGAACAGCCCCAACTCTCTCAGCCTGTCCTCACAGGGGAGGTGCTCCAGCCCTTTGATCATCTTGGAGGCCCTCCTCTGGACCTTCTCCAACTGGTCCATGTCCTTCTTATGTTGGGGGCTCCAGAACACTGGACACAGTACTCCAGGTGGGGTCTCATCAGGGCAGAGGGGGCAGAATCCCCTCCCTCGACCTGCTGGCCATGGTTCTCTTGATGCAGCCCACGATGCGGTTGGCCTTCTGGGCCACAATGGTGCATTGCTGGCTCATGTAGAGCTTCTCATCCACCAGCACTCCCAAGTCCTTCTCCTCAGGGCTGCTCTCGATCCATTCTCCACCCAGTCTGTATTTGTGCCTGGGATTGCCACAACCCAGGTGCAGGACCATGCACTTGGCCTGGTTGAACTTCATGAGATTGGCACAGGCCCACCTCTCCAGCCTGTCAGGGTCCTTCCAGATGGCATCTCTCCCCTCCAGCATGTCAATGGCACCACACAGCTTGATGTTGTCAGTGAATTTGCTGAGGATGCACTCTATCCCACTGTCCACGTCGCTGACAAAGATGCTGAACAGGGCCAGGCCCAACACGGACCCCTGAGGGACACCACTCGTGACCAGACTCCACTTGGACATCGAGCCGTTGACCACCACTCTCTGAGTGCAGCCATCCAGCCAACTCCTTATCCACTGAGTGGTCCATCCATCGAACCCGTGCCTCTCTAGTTTAGAGAGAAGGATGTTGTGCAGGACAGTGTCAAAAGCTTTGCACAAGTCCAGGTAGATGATATCCGTTGCTCGTCCCTTGTCCACCGATGCTATCACCCTGTTATAGAAGGCCACCAAATTAGTCAGACATGATCTGCCCTTGGTGAAGCCATGTTGGCTGTCACCAACCACCTCCTTGCTCTCCATGTGCCTTAGCATGGTTTCCAGGAGAATCTGCTCCATGACCTTGCCAGGCACAGAGGTGAGGCTGACCAGCTTGTAGTTCCCTGGCTCTTCTTTGTTTCCCTTTTTAAAAATAGGAGTTATGTTCCCTCTCTTCCAGTCGTCAGGGACCTCACCAGACCTCCACGATTTCTCAAATATGATGGCCAGTGGCTTGGCAACTTCATCCGCCCACTCCCTCAGGACCCGCAGATGGATCTCATCAGGTCCCATGGACCTGTGGACCTTCAAGTTCCTTAGATGATCCCGAACCTGCTCTTCGAGTACAGTGGGCGGTTCTTCATCCTTGCAGTCCCTGCCTGTGCCTTCCACAGCTTGGGTGGTGAGACAAGAGCCCTTATCGGTGAAGACTGAGGCAAAAAAGTCATTGAGTACCTCAGCCTTCTCCATGTCTCGGGTAACCAAGACACCAGTTTCCTTCTGGAGGGGGCCTACATTCTCCTTGGACTTTCTTTTGTCCCCTACATACCTGTAAAAGCTTTTCTTGTTGCTTTTTATATCCCTGGCCAGATCCAATTCCGTCAGGGCTTTAGCCTTCCTCACCCGATCCCTGGCCACTCGCACAGCCTCTTGGTAGTCCTCCCAGGCTACCTGTCTCATTCAGATACCTGCTTTAGTACTTTATACTCTCAGAATTTATCTTTTTTTTTTGTCTTACAGTCAACTAAATAATCTTTGCTTCTCATTTGTTTTCTTCCTCTCCCATTATGTATGAAAGAAAATATTAAATTCATCTAGAAATACTGAAATTTAATTTCAAAGTTAGATCTTCCCATTGAAGTTAGCAGTTAGTAAACAAGGTTGCAAAGCAAAATAAAGGGGAATTGCTAAAAAAGAGTCATCTCTTAATGGTGTGTCACTGTGTATGGGCCTCCTTTTGGAGCTCTCCTGTGGATGTGGCAGCTCTTTGTTTATTTTGAAGGGATAAGTTAAGTAGTCACTCAAGGATGGGTAGGAAAAGCCTGAGGCTGGAGATTATCCTGTAGCTTTCTAATTAGACTGGAATGAAAATAGGTCTAAATACATTGAGTATACAAAACATGTTTGCATACTTAGTAATTGATAATAATTATGGTTCCCTAAAACAACAGTAAATGCCTAGTTGTTATTTTGTAACCTAAGGCAAATGGGTATGGTGTTTGTTTTACTTAAGCTGACAAAACTTGTAAAAGAGGCCACCACAATGACATTCCAGAGCACAGGGACAGCTGTCATTTTATCTGCTGGCTGGTAAAAAAAAATATATATATATGATTTCATAATGTTATCCTACTGAATAGTTGATGAATTTCACATCTCACTTGCTGGAAGGATTCAAGGAAATAAACATCAGCTGAGCAGTCTAACTCGGTCCTACCTCAGCACAGTATAAATAGTCATGTACAACAGCAGCGACAGAAGAATGAGCTTATTCTTGAGAAACCCGTGGAAAAGTCTGACCCTCATTTCCTTACACAGAAGAAATCACATAAAAGCAATTAAGCTGAGATTCAAAATACTTGAATACAGACACAAAATATACGATTAACATGTGTTAACTGTCAGCCAGAAAGTACCTAAAAATCCATCCTAGTTATCTAGGGAGGGAATAGGAAACAACATGTGGACATTTTTTATAATGGATGATGGTTAAATGCTGACCTTTTTTGTTGAGTTCTGATTTTAATGGTCAGAACTCAGGAAGAGGAGAGATTTTCGGCTGCATGAATAGAAGTTATGCAAAAGCACTACCAAACCCACAAATCTGGTTAACATGTAGAGAAGCAGAGATTTGCAATAACACGTATGTTGAAAGCATTACTGCAACCACACATATTCCCCTGTGTTTCCTTCTGAAAGTCAGCTACCAATGCAGCCGACGTAAATGTGCAACGGTACAAAATAGCACTTCAGGGACCAGTATAGTTTGGTAAACTTGTCAAACTGATCCTTAAACCAATCTACAAAATGTCTATCTGTATGTGTGCACACCTACGGGGGGTGTGTGTGTGCCTGGTTTACTAAGGAAAACTTAAGGGATAACACTCTGTGTGTGCACATGTATGTATTTCTTAGAAAACATCACCATGTGTGTGGATGACCCTTTATCTGAACTTAAGAAACTCATAACTCTTTACTTCCAGGGAGCCAAGGCTGGTAGCTCAACCACAGTCTAGCCTAGTGAGATGAAATTCCAAATTGCCTGTGAAATCCTTGATGTACGTAAAGCAATACCACCAAGAAAACCATCTCCTAGCAATGCGGAAAGCCCTCTTTGTAGCAATTATGCAGCTGCAAGTTCATTTTGCATATTGAAAATATTGGGGATTTGTCAGGGACCTTGCAGAAGGAGATGAGCTATCTGCACACTGGAGTACCCCTGCATACTTATATGAGCCAGGTTCTTTCTGCACTTTTAGCATGCAGGATTAAACTTTGGCAACAGATGTGGTTTGCAGGTCTGGGAGATATTTAATTTATGGGTATTCTTAAAGCAAACTGCTCAGATTTCCAAAGATTTGGAAGATTCATATATATTTAAAAATACTTTATTGCATTTCTGTGGATGAGTTCCAGATATTATGATGTCCTGCAAATGCTTCTAGCTACCTCCTTTGTGGCAGCCTGCATTTTAGACGAGGTCTTATTCATAACATGCAAAGGTCCTTTGCGGTGCTATCTGAGAGAGCAAGAACTGTTTTGCTAGGTAGTGGGACTCAGCCTTAATCTTGTTTTGCTAATGTGAATTAATAAACTGCTTCAGCTGTAACCAAAGCTTTGATGAGTAATAAACATGAAGTTTTAGTCTTATAGTGGATGGTGTTTATAGCAATGGACCCTTATAAAAAGATGGATCTAGAGGAACGAGTGGTGCTAGCAGTCATAGAATCATGGAATGGTTTGGATTGGAAGGAACCTTTAAAGGTCATCTTGTCCAACCCCCCTGCAAGAGGCAGGGACATTTCCAACCAGATCAGGTTCCTCAGAACTCTGTCCAACCTGACCTTGAATGTTTCCAGTGATGGGGCATCACTGTGCCTCTGGGCTCTCCGTGTGCCTTAGCATGGTTTCCAGGAGAATCTGCTCCATGACAATGAGCGTGGTGAAACACTGGCACAGGTTGCCCAGAGAGGTGGTGGATGCCCCATCCCTGGAAACGTTCAAGGCCAGGTTGGATGAGGCTCTGAGCAACTTGATCTAGTCAGGGATGTCCCTGCTCCTTGCAGGGGGATTGGACTATATGACCACTGAAGGTCCCTTCTAACCCTAACCATTCTATGATTTTAACATAAGTAGGAAATACAATATTCACAGAACTAGCATGGAGCAGAAGGAAAATAAGAAGTATTTTTCCCCATTGTCTTAAAGGCTTCCTTTGATAGTGAAGTAGGAAAGAGATAATTTCTGTAATGTTAATATAGCTCATAGAAAAATATCTTAAGATACACAATGTTAAACAGTTTTGCATCCTAATGTAGCAGCCATTTATAAATCTGCATAGAGGAACAACACAATATAGATATATTCCCAAAACTATGTATCAGTTGAATATGAGTGGTTCATATTCCAGGAGAAATGAAGGCTTGCTATTCTAAAAACACCTGTAGAGGCAAGGGGAAATCCCGAGTTCCTTAATACTAATTTTTAACTGGATGAATTGCCATTCTAAAACACTTTTTGAACAAGCATGAGAACGTAGGGAACAATGACTTTCAGCAAACAAATCCTTAACATTAAAAAAAACCGACAGAAAGAAAATGGTGACCATCTTGAAATTTCCAGATTTTCCTTTTTTCTGTCACGCAGAAGGGTATCAGGTTAAATTTCTCCACATCCATTTACTGCTTTTTAAATGCTGAGCTAGAATGATGGAAAAATTCATAGGTGCAACTTTTGGAAAGGGGACAAAGGGGACAATTTTTTCTCAGTAGTCCCTCAGAAGCCCATCCCATCAAGGACTAGAGATAGCTTCCGACCAGAAACAGTTGTGTAAACTCCATCTGATCTTTGTTCTTTTGCAGAGGACTAACAACAACTGCAGAAGCCAAAGGCCTAAATGGAAGTAGAAGGGGAAAGAAAGAGAAGGTTTTTGCTTGAAACTCTGAGTAGAGGCAATTGAAAGGTGGGAAGCAGGGAGCACTAGAGGTCTGGTATCTGTTGCAATCTAGTAGAAACACACGGGACCTTAATGCAGTTCAAATGGACAGAATAGTCAGCCATGGATACTGTGAAAGTACAGGCCATTTCCCATAAACATTTCTAAAGGCCAGATCTTCAGTTAGTGAAGATGTGTGTTGATTTATTCAAATCAGTGGAACTAGGATGATTTGCACTAAACCAAAGGAAAAAATCTCAAATGTTTACACTCACTCTTCAGTCTGCACTTGACACCAAGTGAGGCTTTATTTATATTTCAAATAAATGAAGTTTTAGGGGTTGTTGTTGAAAAAACCCAGAATTTTTAGCCATTTCTTTTCCTTACCCAGGAGGACAACTTTTAGGTTGGAATCTCCAACTCAGCCTTTCAATAATTAATGTAATATGGCATAAAATAGGAAAGAAATGTCTCAAATTGATATCACATCCTTTTTCATTGAAGTGCTTGCTGCAAAATTACATACTCTATTAATCAAGACAGGTGGTTGGGTCAGACTTGGTTACTCTTTCTCAACCAGAATATTTACTTCTCAGTTGGACTTACAAAAAAAGAAAGACAATTTAAAATAGATGATTATTACTCAACATGAGTAAAGAAAGGAAATACCAGTGCTTTGAATGAAGCATGCAATCAGTACTTATTGACTGTGTTAAGGTACATCTATTGTATTTCAAAAGCAGGGGATGTTTTACCATATTAGTTGTAGACAAGATAAACCGTAAAATTAGTATCTTTACATGTGGATATAATTTGCCCATGTGCAGACATTTTAATGTTATCAATTAGAAATTAGATTACTGAAAGCAGGAGTACTTTTTAGAAGGTATAGAATCCAATATTTTGTTATTCTGACTGAAAACATCTCCATTGATGAGTAGCTTCATTGAAATCAGTTACGATACTCCACAAATAAAGAATAACTCCTAGAGAGAGTTTTAATAATCTGGCCTATATAAGACATCTTTAAGAGCTGCTGCACACATCACCACTTAGATATTTAAATGTCAGACCGGTAGGAACAATTTGAATTTAAGCCTTTAGAAAATATTCAGAGACAAGAATGACCTGGGAGCAGATCCTGAGAGTGCTATTCAAGGGGAAGAGCATCCAGTTCCCCTGGCAGCCTTTGTTCCACATGAAATAAATTACACTATTAGCAGAACGAAACATTGCTAAACATATGTCAAATCAGGTGGGCTTCAAACTGTTAGAACCACTTACTAGAGCACAAAAATGGAACAACACTGCTGTCTTGGTGGAAAATTCAGGGCTATTTTCATCTGTATTTGGTATTCTTTGAACTTAAGAGAGAAAAGAGATGCTCGTATGCAAGCACATCAGACTGCCTCACTGTCAAACTGGGGGCCTGACATGTTAACCACAAGACCCACCCATGAGCGGGAGCTGCCTTAAAGTTCTTTCACTCTTCCAGGAAGAGGCTGGACAGTTGTAGAATGGAGCTGTACATATTTGAGTAGATATAAATATTGCATACTGCCATGGGTAGTTTTGGAAGATGCACTGTGAAAATTCAACTAATGTAAGCTCTTAGAAATACCCCGTTGTTGAATGTTATGAACAGTTCAGCAGACCTGAGGCTACGTTTGAATAAAAGAATGAGCTGGAGAATGTATCTAGTTCCTCTGGGTTAGTGCAAACATGCCCTGAACTAACCTTTTGCTTTTGCAGTCCCCACGTTACCATATCTGTCTTGAGTCAACTTTATTTTTTTCAGTATGGGCTTAAATTTTGCAGTAACATCTTCCCCTTGTAACACGTTACTTTCTGTTAGAAGGGTGAGAAAATAACCAAGATCCACCAGCAATTGCTGTCTCTTAAGTCACCACATGTGGTCTCCAGCCATACCAAGAGAACTATTAACTATTTGGTCAGAAGCCATTTTGACATCGTTGTGCATCCTATTAAAAACCCAGATGAAATCAAGACAAAAAGCAAATCATTGTGAAGCCCATGTTTCACACTCAGTTTGTGGGAAAAAGAATCCAACCTATGAATGATGATTATGCTCTAAGCATTTTATTTTAAGAAAAAATAGAATCCACTTCAGCATAAATGTGATGGTCTGAAAGATTACTAAAATGTAATGCATATAATTCATCTAGTTATCAACTTTTCCCTGAAGTGAAATAATGACTTGTAGCCAAGTGGTGGTTTTAGGGAAGGGTCACTTTTTTTCATTAGGGGATTGGAAACTGGGAATTATGCAATAATTTCAAGAGCTTGTCCTTAAAGATCAGTTTACTAATTGTTTGGCCAATATTTCCTTAAAACTTCTTTGTGGTAACAGTTTAAAACTATGATTTTCAAGGATTTTTTTATTAGAAAGCTAATTTGTTCTGTTCTCTAAAGAAGAAGAAAGATGGAGACACGATTTCAATGCTAGCAGTAAATAACTCCGTGCTGAGTAAGTTCAGCAGTTCCAGGTCTGTCAAATGTGGTGCAGCTGCAGATTTACCGAGGAGCATTAGCAGGCACTGACCCTCTGGCCAACAGCAGTGAGCATGGCGAATGCTCCCAGGATGTGGGTGGATGTTTTAATTGCACAGCTGTGCACATCTCATCACATCAGGGCCATCCTCGGCACCTAGCACAAGAGGTGTCCACTGCTTGTCAGTGAGTGGAGGAATGTCATTAACGTGCTGAGCCCTTTTTCTTCTCAATTTAATAGCAAATCTATCAGAGAACCTTTGGTCCTCAGGCATAAAGACCCATGAACTGCTGAGCTCCCAGCAAAGAAGAGCGTATCCCTCCCTGAAAATATAAATGCACCAATGACGAACCATGACTGCCTGCTCGCGAAAGGAAAGGCAATCTTCTGTGTTATGACATTTAGTAGGATTGGGTTCAGTGAATGAAACTAGCGGAAACTATCTCCTGTGAGCCAGTGAGGCCCTTTGCAGACCCCAAAGCCAGAGGGCTCAGACTAGACCTCCTAAGCACTGACAAGGACTTAGCAGATGTCTGGCAAGCAAAAAGGCAGCATATAAGGATTCCTTGTATAGTGCAGCATTGTGGGTATGGAGTCAAGCCAGGATGCAAAAGCTAGTTAGGTACCTGCCATGGAGGATGAAAGAGTCAAGATTTATTGTGGTGGAACCTTCACATGAGCAGAAGCCAAAGCAAAGAGTAAGTAAGGGCTAGTTTTACTAAGCACTTGGGCGAGAATCATTGCACTGCATGTCTCTATTTGTCTCTCTGTCCTTCTAGTTGTCGTCCTATTGTTCCTACTGTGCCCAGCGTACAAGTTCAAGCTGAGTCTAGCCTTCCTAGTGAGCTAGCTGAGGTTCAGAAGACTAAAACAGTGGGTTTCACTCGTTTGTGAAGAGTAATGGTGAAGCACTTGTCATAGCTGGCACCACACAGCAAGCTTTCTCAGAGTCCATTTTGGTGCAGCGCTGTGTTGCAACCCACAGAACAGAAAAACCACATCCTTTCTGAATGTGAGCACATGACCTAGAAAATCCCAGTGTGAGGTGTGATTTCACTCTAAAAAAAAAACCAGAAATACATGTTTTGTAGCTGCAGTTAGCAAGGTAGGTAGATTGCTGGTGCAGAAAGTAGGATGTTGATGCAGAGGTTACTGAATCAGTAATGGATTTAGGGGTCTTTTGTTTTTAAGTACGGCACAAATTAGTAGAAATAGAAAGCAACTGGAAAGAGTAGTTCCCCTCTACCGTTCCTTTTCCTTCTGTGTGCATTCTATCAAAGAAACAGGCTTTTCAGAAGTCCTGGGAAAAACTTACTGGCTACTTTCAGCACTGAGATGCTTGACTGCAATGAATCCTTTTCTGTTCCTTGGTGGACCAGGGAAGAGGCCACTTTGTATTTACAGGATAAAAGTGGCAGAGGTCATGGCTGCCTAAGCAAGCAGGCTGTGACAATTTCACAATGGATGAATTTTCACTTGGCTGAACCTTAGGGACCAGAAACTGGCCTGGATTTTTTCTTGTACTATTACTCTGACTAAAAAATCTCTCTTGCTCCCAGAATTCCTGGACCAAATTTTTACCTGGAAACAGCTCAAACATATTTTGAAGATATGACAATTATTATTTTATGTGTCTTCTCTTTGCATGTCTGGTTTCTGCCAGAAGAACTGCATTTGTGGACAGGGGAGATGCAGGTCTCAAAATCCAGCTCAACTTTGCTGAGCCAGGACATTTGTGTATCTTGGCCATGATACCAACAAACATTCAGGGGTTGGATTCAAAAGACTCAGGCACCCAACTCTCAGCTGTCCATGCAAGGGTGGGCATAATGCGATCGGACCTATTGGATGCCCCCACCTTCCTGGAGTAGCAGCCATATGTCAGCTGGGATACCCTAAGATACCTGTCCATAGACTCCATCCTTAGGCAACCCAGTCCCATCCCTAGAAGACCCATTTTACTTTTGAAAATCTAGCCCTCAAGCATTCACATACCTAAGTGAACTGAACTTCCAAACCATTTTGTTTTTTGAGGAAGACAACACAGACCCAAGAGCAAGGCAAATCCAGCTAAGTGCTATTTGTAGCATTACAAAACAGCTAAGGATATAATGAGGAGATTCAGTGAAGATACAGCAGCCCCATCGAGCAATGTCCATGCTCCCCTAATAAGCAATGTTGTCACAGCCAAGCAGCCAGTGCTCCCCACCATGCAGCTCACAGCAGCCTGTACCTCAGCTGGTTTGCACTTCTTATGTGATCATGAGCAAATCATCAAGTGCCTCAGTTTTCCTTCCTGCAAAATACTGATGATACTACTACTCTATCACAAAGAACAACCAGCAGTTCAGAGATTGCTGGCTCAGCATACACACCAGGGAAAAGCCTGTAGTAGAGGATGCAGTAAATTGTCTTAATGCAAGGGACTATGTGATCAAATAATTGTATTACACCTCTGCCATAAACAGTTCTACGTCAATATATACTTAAACACTGGAAAATGTTCTTTTAACCAAAATACAACCACAGTATGGTCAATAAACCGCTGACAGACTATAATGTATGTAACGATTCCCTTCTTTTCCTCTGCTAAAGAACACAGCTGAATGCACCAACTTCTCTGGTACTCCTTTTCTCATGTCAGTTGTGGTTTTGGCCTACAGATGGGTTCATACCAGCACATGTTTTCTAGCCTCATCTGGTCCAAAAATGGCACTCTCTGCAATCAATCCATTTTTGACACCTTGAAGGGGAAAGGATCATAGAGTCATGAATAGCAGAAGAAAAAATTTAAGAACTGATTTTTCTAATGAAATAGAGCCATGATATGAGCAAAAAAAGCGCCCCAAATTATTTTGAAAATAAATGAGCCAACCTGAGAAATGGCATGATTTTTTTTTTGGGAAATAAGTAATGGAGAGAGAAGGAAGCAAAATTCATCCAGCTCATATTAGCCATCTGGCTCTGAACTTTGGAATTTAATACTGTCACAAAAAGAAGGTCCTAGATTAGAGAGGAGGTAGTTGCTGCTTTGAAAGCTGGACTCACTTTTAAGTTCGATTTTCTCATACCCCGACCGATTTTTCTATATCTAACTAGATCATTCATAGTGAGCATTTAGAATTAATCTGTATAAATTCACCTATATGCAGTAAGTCAGAATTACTACCCTACACATACGAATGCAGCTGTCACCTACTTCAACATAAGCTTTATCAGCTGGACTGGTCCCAAAAGGCACTAAACACTCCTAAAACTGAGTAGCATCAGTATAGCTTGTTGGTTTTCAACACCACCAAGATCTTGAATAAATTAAAGACAGATGCAGTCTTTAAGATCTATGCCTAGTTTAATTAATTGGTTATATCATATATATCTATAAAAACGGCACACCCAATATACTTCCGATTATCTGGGGACACCTGCTTTCATACAATACATCTGAAGTCTAGAACCATGACTATATAAACATCACACTCGTGTTTGTTTTTATTTTCTAAACTGCAGAAGAAACCCTGCAAGAGCAAACAACACAACAAACATTAAAGCAGAGCTGAAAGCTGTCCAGAGCTGCAGGTGGAAAAACTCCTCTCTGCCTCAGATGTCTTTCATTGCATCACTGCAAAAGAAGGATGAAAGATACAGATGCACATTTTATTTACCCATATATTTTGAAGAAATGGTGATAAATAGCAAGAAAGGATATACATTCACAAGTTTTTAACGAACTCTCTTATTTTTCTAAAGAGTGAAATAATGAAATAACCACTGTCAGCCTCAAAGAACAGAACTGAGGTCAGCAAACAGAGCAGCCTCAAAGCCGGAGGGAAGGGGCAGCAGGAGCACTTGCTACTCACCATATGAATGGCAAGCAAAGAGAAAAGCAGACCTGACCCTTCAGGGAGACCTGGAAACAGCCCCAAGAGCACTGGTCTTTAAAAGAAAACAAGACACACAGAAAGGCATTAAGAAAACCTCACTCCAATGGGAAGAGGAAGTGGTTTAAGGGGATTAGCTTCCGAAAAACAAAGCTCCACTCTTCCTCAGACTGCTGAGGAGTCCCAGAAATGTTCTTCTATAGCATTGATGGGGTTGTGAAAACAGACAAATGTTGGCAACCACTCAACAAATGATAGTAATGGGAGGTGACATCTCTGGACCTCAACCAGCTAGCACACAATTGTCTCATTTTCATGGTGTGTCAAATTAAATTTAGACTTCAGTACTTTGCTTGTCTTGTGCCGTTGTCTCCTTTCCAGAGCAGAACATAGAAGAACATTTACAACTTTACATTGACTTTGACCTGCAAACACAAATGCCAGCCCGCAAAAACTAGTGCTGAATCATTTCTTTTCTCAGCTGTGACCTTTTTACCCTCTTTCCCTTTCATGTCAGTCCATTTCTTCATGAGTGGATCTCATGCATCTATATCACAGAAGCATTTGAGAAGATTCGGTGCATTTGTACTTGACAAGCTGCAGGGAAATTTTCTCAGCTAGGAGCTTTTTACGGTGGGCAACAAACACAGTTCCCCTTTTCTAACAGTCCTCCTCCAACAACCACAACAACAACTACAACAACCACAATAGCCTAGTAACTTGTTTTACAAAACTGAAATGCCCTAAAATCTTGGGATGGTACAAGCAGACACAGTGGCAAGGCATGCATGGATATAAAATAGACATCAGTTTTGCCTTGGCATTGTAAAACTGGGGTAGCTGATTAAGTCTTTTCTACCTTGAGAACAAATGATACCGTGGAGTCACAGCCACACTTGAGCCAGCTTTGCTAGGATCAGGATTACATCTTCTCATTCTTTTACTGAAGTAACAGCATCTTCAGCTGCACAAACCCAGCTCATCTGGAAGTACTGCTATTGAGACTAGATGCTTTAAAATCATCTATGCTTTTCTGAAGCTAGCATTAACAGTTTGATGTCTTGCTGCCTCAAAGCAAAAAATGGCAATCCTGTGAGCTTCAAAATTATTCAGAGATTTGGGCTTTAAAATGGGAGGGAGTTTATAGACTCAAAACAGGGCCAAAGTTAAAGTCCCTGAAGTTGGTTGGTTGGTTGTATGACTTCAGGAGACTCTGAATTTGAATCTAAGACTCAACAGAGAGCAGTTACAGAGGCAGATGAGGAAAGAGAGGTATCAAAATGACAGTAGGCAGTACGAGTTATCAGGTAACGACACAGGGACTTTCGGAGAAGACCTATTGGTATGATTGCTAGATTAGATCTGAATTAGTCTGAGTTTACCAAAGAAGAAGAGGGGATGTCTAATACTACCTACTTCTGCTCAAGCTGGAAATACCAGAAAAATTCCTCCTGCTTATAGTATTTTGACACTTCTGGGTTCAAAAGATCAGTACAGAAAGATGAATAAAAATTAGGGAAAGGCTTGAACCATAGTTGAGAACTCATTGCCTCTGGTGCAAAGTTTGCAGACGAATTCAATGGCACTTGGATGCAGGAGGAAAAAAGCTGCCATGACTTCTCAGAACCTTCAAAATTGTAACTCTTCCGGACCACAATTTTGTTGCACAAGCAGATAAAGACTCATGAAAGACCCAGTTCAGTGACACACATACAAATTAATAAGAAGTGCCTTGAGCATATGCGTGAAGTTAAGCACGAGTTCCATCACTCTGCTGAACACAGGGCATAGGTTCTACACACTAGCAGTCATTTCCCATTTGGAAATCCTTGTCAGGGAGAGAAAGGTGAAGGAGGGTTGTTTAGCATGATATTTTTAGATAGATTTTTAATGGAATATTTATGAAGCTTTCTTCCACCCTGACTCCCCCCTGCCCGCTGTCTGGGTTTTGTGTGTGTTTTTTTAATGGTTTGCGATGTATCACAGTACAGCTGCTGTTTAAATATTCCCTGAAAAAAAAATGTAGTCTGTGCTTAAGGAAAGTGGTTTGGCACAAACTGGACATTTTCAAACATCCATTTACCAGATGGATCACTTTGTTCAATTACAAAGAAAAAAAAAGATGGGGAAGGAGTTGAAAACCGAGTGGAATGTTCCTAAGCACACAGCATTGTTTACTATCTGCATGTCTCCTGGCATCCTGTGAGAAACTATCAATAAGCTCTTCAAAAATGTTCCTTTCTTTTAAAGAAGTCTGCGTTTTTAACAATAATAAAAAGGCAGTAAATATACTCTACAATAGCCTGATGGAAAAATGTGCTAAAGTATTTCTATAAATCAAATGTAGCAGTTTGGCATTAGCTCTGAGGCAGTAAATTTAGTAAATTAGGACCAGATGATTTTAAAATAGAATCTTACATAACTTTCTAGCGTGATATATATATTTTTTAATTTAACACAAGTTTGTCTGTCTTCATAAAGTTATCTTGGCTGCTACTAGAATGTGGTCTTTAAGAACCATACTTTTTTGTTATTTATCAAGTGCAGAATGTTTTAAATATCAAAATAAGGAGGGGAACAGATTCCTCAAAAGACAGAAAAGGCTATAATCTGTACTGATCCACATAAGGTGTGGGGTGCTTTGTATCCCTAATGCCCCTGACTATTTATCTCTTCTGATTAATAATAGTCTATTTCTCTATCTGTCTTCTTTGTCTTGCTCTCTTTCACTTTTCCCACAAATTCAAAGAAATATCTCCCTCCATTCCTCCCCACAGTGGTTACAGCTCCTATAAATGCTGCTTGGTCTGACAGACTTTTCTTTCACCCATGTGCATGGGTCAGAAGTCAGTATCTGGGACCTCACATTTCCTATGCTTTCCCACTTTTGATCTCTGCACCAGAAGGTCTATCTCTGAGAAATGAAGAAAATGAAATTATAGACCAATCTAATTCCACCAGCCCTAGTCCAAATCTTTTGACTCTATCTACACATACATATACCCGAAACCTGCTCTTCCAGCACATCTCTGACTTTCATGTTTCTGAGCCAGTGTTTACACCACCAGATAGTCATGTCAGACCATTGCTTATGTTCTGGGAAGAGAGGATTGCATACGTACAGCCTTCATGGTCTTCTTTTTGGGCAAACACTCATCCACACCATGATCTTTCACCGGAACATCTTTTGGAATAGCTACTCTGGACCCATCTCGTGGTAGCTGGGCTCACTACGGCATGCTGTAGTGCCTTACTTTCAAAAGCATGACTAAGGTCCTTTTACAGTGCCTACTAACTGTCTAGAGAGCCAGAGCCAACATACTGTATCTCAAAACTTTAAAGTTAAAGGACAGCATCTGCACAACCCTGACATTCCCAGTGATTTTTAGCAATGTCTTCCAGACGTACACTCTCCGGGACCTTACAGCACAACAGATGAGCTAAGCTCCTCCTCAAAAGCCATGAGAACACATGGACACAGATCTTTATAGCTCCCAGACAGGGCTGAACTCTGAGGAGGTGAGGAGTCAAATCCTTGTGTCAACCCTTATGACTCAAGCCCTCATCAGACTTCAGGAGCAAACACTATGAGTCAATCGGGATGTGAGGGAAAGGGCAGACAGAAAGCAGAATGTAGGTGTTGAAGGAGAGACCAGCAAACTGTTGTGTGCAGCCTTCCTTTCATGTGATCCCAAGACTGGTGCTTCTATCAGCTGTACAAGTGTAAGCATCCAGTCTGAAGCAAACAGAAGAATAACTGTGGTGGGTACTTGCGAGAGCTGAGTTATCTGCAGCACTGCCTCTCTCAGCAGAGACAGTCTACCATGAGCAGCCAATTAAGTCAAAGCCAAGGCTTGGGATGCTACGTGGCGTGGGCCAAATCCTGGTCCCAGTGAAGTTGAGGGAAACTTTGCCAATGGGAACGTGCTCTGTCCTTTTCACCCCGTCTTTGGCTACCCTGTTGCTGAAGCATTTAGAGTTTGCAAATGATAGCAATGGAAAGAGAGAGAACAGAGTTCCCACATTTCTTCTCTTCTAGTATTGTATTCTGCAACATACAGTAATGCAATGATCTCTTTAAACTGTATCAGTCTGCATTGCTTGTTAAAAATAACAGAAGAGCAAGAGGGGGTTTGGAAATCAGTCATTTTCCTTTAAAGAATGATTTTGGGAGAGTAGACCATAAACAGATTTAGATGGCAGCAAAGATAACCATTTTTGGCAGTTTTGTGGAGATGCAAATTTACACTGAGTATGAGATGAGAGTTTAAACACCAACACTCAAAGAAGAGAAAAATAAGTCAGACAGCGTGAGATGTTTCATGTGCTGTTCTCTGTTGTTATGGGTATCAACTGACCTCCATAGACCTAGTTAAAGGCAAAAAAGAGAAAAGATGATTGCTTTCCTATCATATATCCTCCTTCCAAACAACTCATAAGGAAGCAAATTTCTTTGAAACTCATCAAGCCTCAAAACACCTCCAGGCTGAGGCTTCATGAAGCTTGGTGGTAAAGGCAAAACAGGAGTTTCTCCTTTGGATTGATTTTTTTTTTAATTCCTAATTTTATTAAATTTTCATTTTTACTTTCCCACCTCCCACTGGAAATAACTAGTTGCTAGCTAGCAGACAATAACTGAGCTGCTGGCCCTGCCACGGAGATACGCATTTGGTGCTATCTAACAGTTGCTGGTAAGAGATGCGGAGAGGGAAAACATGAGGATATAAAACAGAACAACAGCAGATTACCTCTGGTAAAAGAAGCATAGAAGATACTCAACAAAGAGTTCCTAAAACCAGAGAGAACAAAAATAACAGGCTTTGCAGGCAAAACAGACACAGTTGGCTAGTCCAGTCACAGGACAATTCCTTGGAGGATGCATAAAACTGACAGACAATTTACAGTCAGGAGGGATTGTATCTTAGGGTCAGTTTTGAGTTTTTACCAAGTTACAGTAGTGTGCAAAATCAAGGAGAAGAGTATTAGATAAGGGTTTATTTGGTCCCGGCTCCCTGAGATGGGGCCAAGATGCAGAAGTGCTTTGCACAGAGTCTTCATGAGGTTTCAAGGAATTCGATGCAGCATTTTATGTCTCTATGCAATAGACACATAAGGACCTCAATGCACAGTCCTCTTTATATGCCAGTTTGTAGCTTCATGTTTCTGTACAACCTCCTTCCACACAAATTTAGAGGAAGGCACTGGCACGTGTGTTTGGAAGTTGGGCTCTCCACCCTGCCAACAGCAGGACTGGGAATGCAGGAGGAGAAGAAGGAGAGAGAGGCAGGAAGAGCAAGCAGGAGCAGTGCACCAGAGACTGGAAAGAGCAGAGCCACACGCTTCCACATTCAAGATAAAGCTTTTCGGGATCGGAATTGCTGCATATTGCCCTGTGTGTGCATTTGTGGAGGCAAAAGAAACAGCACCTGCTGAGAAAAAACTTATGGATGCTACTCTACAAAACTTACCTTCCTAGATATCAAACAGAATATTACAGGAAAGTGAACGTTTTTTACTCCAGATCACTGTTTCCTACTTAATTGTTCACACTCATGCTTCTATGAAGGACTCCTTTGTGGGTGGGTTATGAGTCAGGACTTAATTCCCACAAACCTAGTATGCCTGATGCATGTATTTAAAAGAGCCTGGGGTGTTTCTGAACTAGAATCATCGTGCTGTGGTGGGCTGGTTGGCCTTCACCAAAAAAAAAAAAAAATCCAACTCAAAAACAAAAACAAAGAGAAAAGAAAAACCTTACTCAATTCACTCCTGTTTTAACTATTTTAATACCTGGTGGAACAATGTAATGTGATCCATGTGGATAAACTCTCAGGTCCAGCGTTTTGCTCAAACTGCGGAAAGTTCAAGTAGAAAGTTCAGGTAAAGATCTGAGCTTTTGGATGCCAGCACCATGACTTCTTACGACTACGTGAAAAGCTTAACATGCCTAAGCTTTGTGCCTAAGTTTCTAGTCTGAGGCAATTCCGGTTCCAATTCTGGATTCCTTTAATCTTAAACGAGCTGTGATGCCTAAACATACATTTCCTCTTGAGCAATCTCCCTGTATTACATTTATCATATTTCATCCACACAATTGTGAACCAAAGAGAACACCGGCCTTTTGCAGTCTCCGTAGTTGTGCTATTTCTCAGCTTTTCTTAAAATAAAAATAGTTAAAAAAAACCCCTCTTTTGGCATCGGTAGGTTGGATGGCATGCATGCCACACGTCTGGAAGCAAGCCTGTATTTTTTAACCCATGTATTAAAAATATTCAGTGCTGGAGGGGAAAATAAAGGAGTGTATTCTGCGAGCACGACTGTTAGACTGGTTTATTTGTTTGGGAAATGAATAAGCCTTTGACAGTATCTCTGGAAGAAATAGGCCACTGCATGCTCCATCCTGACATTCTTTTCCCTCTCCAGTCTTCCCCACATACCTTACATTCCTCTTGCCCTCCCAACACCACCGGTTCCAGGGCAGGCAAGCACTGGGGACCCAGTCTACACACATCTTGAAGTCACTACTTCTGCCATCTCTCCTCTCCAATGCACCAGTGTTATCTGCACCAGTGCAAATATCAAGGTTTGCAGAGCTCTTACTTGCCTCAGCTTTGCAAAGTGTGCATGGCAGCTCAGCTACGATTGCTGCTGCCTTCCACAAATTCCTACCAACGTTGCTGAGAACATGAAGTCTCCCTGACCCTCACGCTCTACACCAACCGGACGGCTGGGGCAGCTGTGCTGCAAGGGCCTGGAAGAGCTATTCTTTTTCATCCTCCTATGTAGTTAGCGCTCAGCACTGGACCAGAGATATTTCAATTCTACTTCATTTTGATTCTATTTCATTACTTCCTTTCAATTCTACATTCTCTCCTTTCCTTTTTCCAGGGTAAGATGGGTCCCTCATGCTGTTTAATAGTGATTCCACTGTTTCCCTTTCCCATGTTCATTCCTCTGAGAAGGTGACCGCCTGCTTCTCATAACAAGTGAAAATTGTAGCTGTATTTTTTCCTCCTTTTTTTTTTTTTTTTAACTGAAGAGACTTTTCAGCTTGTATTCATTGTGTCAGCCTGGTGGCTTAGTGATTGCCAGTGCCAGAATATCTGAACTCCAACTGCCCTCCATGATTTCTCAAGCTAACAAAGGCTAGATTCACTTTCAAAACCTTTTGGGTGGGAGGACACCAGAAAGTTTCTTTCTGGCTGGCATTTGAAGCAAAACAGAGAGGACAGAGGGAGCTGCATTTATTCCCTTTATTTGAAGGAGAGTGACTAAATAGGGTCTTGATGGTTAACTTACAAAGTTAAATGAGCGATTCCTGAAGAAACACTTCATAAAATGCCCTTCTTGAGAATGGGAACAGCTTTTGTGCTTTATCATGAAAAGAGGTGGGATGCCTGTAAGATTAGTTCATATACACTAAAGGAAATGCAGAATTCTAGAGCAAGTAAACTAGCTCTGTGGTTAAAAAGCATCTTGGGTAGAATAGCAGAGGACAGTCAAATTTTAAAAGATACTTCTCTTAACAACTTTTATTCTCACAATTTGACCTTTGCATTTAAACCTGACCACTACAGTGATCACTACCCACCCCTCTGTCTGCCAGGACAGACTTCTGTTACTGTTAAATGGAAGAGACCATTTGCTTGAAAAGATTTCCATTACTGGTCAAAGAAAAACAGAGCAGACTTTGTTTTGGTTTGCTGAAATGCAAAATATTCCCTTCTTTGGGTGAGAATGAAATCTTTTTCTCATTATCTCCTAGTGAGGTAGGAGAGGGGGCCTTTCCGCTCAGACAGACACAGAAGCCTGCCCACGTCAGTGGTGAATTTTTGTTAACGTTCTTTTCAGGAAACAGCAGCATTTCATCTTTTTTAACAGATTTGTCCAAGTAAGCAAATTCCACCACTCTGAGCGTGTATAAAACCATTCTATCCTGAAGAAATTCCATCCGCTGCATACCCATTGAACCAGTCTGGGTAGTGTTATAGAGGCAGCAGGACCACGGCTAATTACCACGACTCCTTTGCTCGTAAAGCGCAGTGGCACTATACCTAAATTAATTTTAAGCCCAATCCCCTGGCCAAGTATCACAGCAAGAAGTGATGCCGATGCTGCACATCACCCAAGGAATAGTTAGGGCTTTGTGCAGGAGAAAAAAAAAGATAGCTCAGTGTTTCCTAAACACAGAGCTCGCAGACCCTTCCTGAAAAGACTCTCTCAACTGTGAGTGAGACACTCTGCTGTGTCTCTCTTTTCTCAGGTTGTGTCATGGGGAAATAGGAACAAGGGATTTTTGTTTGAGTAACCTTTCAGAGCAGGATATCTGTCTCGTGTTCTTCTCCTATCAATTGTCACAAGGCGATAGCTAGCTGATTTGCTTCAACGAGTATTCCCCTCCTAACTCGGCTGACAGCTCTCTTTCACATTGTGCGCCGAGGGCCGTGGCAGGCAAACTGCAGAGCCTGGCTGACAAGCAGTCCCTTTGACTGCCCTACCATTTCACCTTCTGCCGTCCCCCAGATACCCCAGAACCCCAACTGGCAATCAGGAGGGCACTGTGAGGACACAGACTAGTGGTGCTGCGAGAAATAAAGCAAGTGATAAGCTCACCAGGATGGCGTATGAGAGTAGGAGACAAGCAGTAATTTGCCCAAATGAGCAGTGAGCAATATTAATTGCCCTCGGCAAAAGCAAAGAAACAAAAAAAGCCATTGACGCAGGCACAAGACGAAGTCACAGAACCCATTTGCTCCTCTGTTAGAATTGCAGCAGCATAAAATATGAGGTGGTGAATCAAGCCATTGCTGTGCTGTGAAGCAAAAAGACACATTACATGAATTACCCTCCTGAGAACTTCAATAGAGCCCTGTAGTTATAAATCCTGGCAATATAGCTCAAGTTGCCTCTACAACACAGACATCAATAACACCAGGTCTTGGCTTCCTCATCAGCATGTTCCATTGTATAATTGAGCTGATTATCCAGTGCAACCAGCTCCAAATTTCCCTAGCCTACACTTGAAATACAATATTACACAGTAAAGGCACGGCAGTTGACAAGGTCATCAAGAAAAGCAAAGCGCTTGCACCAACACAAATATGTGCTTGCCGCAATCTTGACTTCTTATAGTAATCTACCAAGGTTAGAGGATCATATTTCCAAATCTCTCTTTCAAGGCATATCTAATTCCTGATACTCGTGATAGATCGGGGAGCTCCGCTACGCTGCTAGCTCTGCTAGAAGTGTTGAACTAAGCAGGAGTATTTCACCCCTGGGAAAATTAAAAACGCCCTCAAAATGCAAAGAAAACCTAAGACGGTAAATGGAGTAGGTGAGAAGTGAGGAGGGAGGGTGCATGAATAAAATGAGCAGTGGGACTTCACCGAGAAAGCGATGTGCGATGGCAACCTCTTTTTCTCCCTGTAAAATACCAGCTCTTGGATCTGCTTATTCAGAATTGCAAAATATAGCTATCAACACTGATAGACTTTCTGTTTTCACGCCCAAAGTGTCATTCCAGTGGCATCTAATTAAAAGTTTTTAATATGAGTTATGGAGAGCAATGAAGGCAAAACAATATATACAAGGGAACAACTCAACTGGAATTTTATATTAACACATCTGTTCCCTTATATTAAGATCAGTCAGGGACACTTTACGTACATTAAAAGTAATACAAGCTAAAACAAAAGCAGAAGGCACAGCTTCTCAAATGTGCTTAGGTTTCATAATGTGATTGTAAAGCATTCTGAAAAAGGAAAAACACCAACTACATGAAAAGTATCAGTATTGGTGGGATGACCAGAAACCAGATGCACTCTGCATTTAAAATTAGGTGAAGTCAGAAATATGATTCTACTTTTCTTATTTTTGTCTCTGATACTTATCCGGTTCTTATTAATGTGGTTTTACAATCTTTAATGTGTTTATCTTATGACAACGGTGCTACATAAAGAGATTATACAAAGCTTATTCAGGGAACGGGATTTGGATGCTAGTCCAAAACCATGCTAACACCTTAGCCACTGTGTCCTCTGTACTTAGGAGAAATTTTCTTCTCCCAGGAGAAATTTTTATCCTTGGAGTATGAAGGGCAAAAACACACAAAAAGAAAATCAAAGGTCAAACTCCACAGTTACGAAACACTCTGAAGAGATTTGCACTCTCCCAGTATTTAAGCTGGTTATGCATAATCACTGGAAGAATTATTTTCTTAAATAAAGTGTCTAAAGACACAGCAGACAAATAAGCTTTATTCTCTTGAAACTACCCAAATTTATTTCAATGCTACACTTAAAATAAGGCTGCCCCAAACTCAGTGCATATTAAATATTATCTGCTTCAAGTATCTTCTTGGAAAATCAGAAGACACAACACCAACAGCAAAAATGAAAGAAAACCCCAGAGAAAAACCCCTGTGAAGGGTTGTAGCCAGTGAAGCTATAGCACTGCATATGGAGCCCAGTCATAGTGGCATGCTCTGCACTGCAGAAAGCAGAAGTTCACTTTTCTCACTAATAACTGAGACATCTTTTGCACTGATAGGGACTCATACCGATGAACTACTAGGACATGGGCAGTCAACAAAATGGTACAGAAAAAAACCTCCTATTTTTGCATTCATTTAGTAAATTTGTATAGTACAAACACATATTTTATGCTGGAACTAGAGAACGGAGGAGATCGCAGATAAAAGTATGACATTCTTTAGAAGCCATGAAACCATTTTAGCAATAGGATCCCTCTCTAGAGGATCAGTCACATGCGAATTTAAGGATATCACTGAACTATGGAATGAAGTTATGTTTGTAATCTGGTAGTACAAGATTATTCT
Source organism: Tetrax tetrax (assembly GCA_009806455.1). NCBI lineage: Eukaryota > Metazoa > Chordata > Aves > Otidiformes > Otididae > Tetrax > Tetrax tetrax. The sequence goes on along the minus strand of WHYT01016348.1, from coordinate 215,423 downwards.
TTGCTGCTTTCCCTTAGGCCACTAGAAATAGTCTTGAGTCCATCTGTGACCTAGAAATGTTGGGTAAGATCCAACTTGGGCAAAAAGGAGAGAATTTATTTCCTGTTCATCAAAACAAGCTGGAGTATATCCCATACACAGAGATTCCTATTATGTGCACCATATTAATCATGCCTGATTAAGCGGTCTGACTCAAAAAGTATGGAGGATCACTGCACATTTATTTTCCCCGCTCTTTCCTGCCCCCAAGATACCAGAGTTAATCATCACTCTTGTCCAAATAATCCTTATTTGCCATGGTCACTCTTTATGACGGACATCTCCAGATCATTAAAGCTGACTTGGTCTCCGGTGTCTGATCGGTGTTTAAATAGCAAGCTTTCCCAGGCAAAATGAACACTTGGTGTTTCGATTCGAAAGGTAGTGGTTAAAAGATCACCTTTTCGAGACAAGAGAGAACAAAAATTGATCACCAAGACAGGAAGAGAGCACCACGAAGCGCTCAAGCCCTCCAAAAGCTGCACAAGGAAGGGGCGATGACAGCAGAAGGGATGGAGGGAGAGGGTTCCGCACCACCAGGCAAGTTGGGCAAGGGGCAAGGTGCGTTTTTTGGTGCCACATCACTTTTGTCACTTGAGAGCCACTCTTCCCAGGGCTGCCTTCGCCGATCGCCTGGGCGCTTCGAAGCCTGACGGGCGCAGAAACTCCCCCCGCCCCAGCACAGCAGGCAGCAGCCGGGCGGCCTTTTGTTCCGAGTGTGCGTTTCATGCGGAGAACTCGAGGTGACCGGTCACGGGAAGCAGGGCGGGCGGCCCTCCCGCTGTGCGGGGCTCTCCCTCCCGCCACACGGCCCCGGGGCAGCCCCTCGCCCCAACCGAGCCCCGCCCCGCCCTGCGCTAACGGCCCCCGCCAGCCCGGGAGGGCGGGACGGGGCCGTGGAAACTCCGCCTCCTCCCGGAGGGTGGCCAATGGGAGGGGCGCTATGCAAATGAGGGAGGTAGGCTGGCGGCAGGGCCGGGCGGCGGGGCCCGGAGAGGCGGCGGCGGCGGCGATGCGGCGGGAGGCGGTGTAGGTGTAGCGGTGCCGCGCTGTCCCGCACTCAGCGCTCCGCAGCCATGAAGTACAAGGTGAGCCGGGGTTCAAAGCCTCAAGGGCTTGTCAGCGCCTTCCCCCGGTGGCCCTCGCTGTCAGCAGGCGGGCGGCGCCCGGCCCGGGGCTCCCCCTGGCAGCCTTTAGGGCAAGCGGGTACAGCCGTTGGCCCGGGGGAGGGAGGAGAACGAGAGGGCGGCGAAGTTGAGGGGGGGGAACCCGGAGGAGAGCCCCCGGGTTGCTCGCCGTGGGGATAGAGGGGGGCTTTTCTGCCCCCCAGTCCCCCGGCGCTGCGGGTGCGAGAGCCCGGTTGTCCTGGGGAAGGCGGGTTTGTGCGAGGTGCCCGGCACCGGTTTGGGACGGGTGTCGCCGCTGCTCCTACCGCCGTGTCGTTCAGCCGTTTTCCAGCTCTTTGGAAATGTCTTCTTATCGGGGCCGTCTGCTTGGTGGGTCACAAGTGAGGGAAAAAAAAAAAAATACAACCGTATATTTTGAAAAAAAATGTGTTGCCTATCCCCCTTTCCCATGCTAAATAAGTGATTTCACTTCACCTTTTATGAGAATGTTGTTTGGTTTTGTTTGTTTTTTTTTTTAAGACACGCATATAGAAGCTTTCATCCTAATATTACTCTACTTACAAATGTCTGGGGCAGGGTAATCAGTTGCCCACGGGGCATTAGATTACTGTACAGACATACTGTAATCATGTATGATTGGGAAAAAAAAAAAGAGAGAGAAGGAAAGAAAAACTTTCCTTCTTCTGCCAAAAATAACTCCAGCATCAATAAAAAGGTGATTTGGAAACGTCACACGTTATATGCTTACTTGGAGACTAGCTTGCTTTGGAAGTGAAGTCCCTCTTACTGAATTTAGGCAGTATAGTGTAAAAGAGTGCTGATGCTATAACATCATATAAGGCTTCTAAGTCTGGGCAGAATGAGATATATGAGTGATACCTAGGCAAATATATACAGATTTTCATACTTTTCCGTGTATCTCTGAGTTCAGCCCAAGCTTTCAGGATCTTTCATACCCAAACTTTGAGAAAGTTCAGAGTTAAGTTTTTGAAGCTGCTGCCAGTTTCTCCATCTCATGGTGGTTAAGAATAACCAGGAAAAAGGAATTGTGTAAGTTATAGACAGATAAAAATACTCTGTGACTTTGAAAATGTTGATCTGGTTCTGATGGCTTTTTTTTTTTTTATTTCTATCTCAAACAACTGACCGACTCAAAGTCTGAGATCAAATTCATCTCCTGTCCCTTTCTACTCCCTCTCAAATGAGTTCAGGTAGGCTTTATACCTGCTTAGGAAAGCTGTGCCTCTTGCTAGGGAACATTGGGTACTTGGGGGTAGAAGTACAGTGTCACTGTTAGTCCAGAGCTCATGAACTCTTTCCAGCTGTCCACGGACTTGTATCCCAGTGGCAAAATAATGGTTCTGCATAGTTAGTTATACAGCTTCCTGACTTGGTCTTTTCAAACCTAAATGATTCTTGCCACCATCCATCTTTCCTCTGCTGCGAGGAGATCATGCTTCAGGCATAACCCGGTGGAGCTGCAAGAATAGGGACTGGTGAAGTGGCTCAAAAGGGAGAAGTTTTCCCTGCTCTCTAATGTTTCCTTTGCCCTGTCTGGTTAGAATGAGCGTTTCAGTTTGGGTTTGTAATTATGTAATTCTAGACAGAGAAAGCTAGACAAAGAATGAGCAAGACATTAAAAAAAAAAAAAAACAAAGAGAAGTCTGAGGGTTTTGGCCTCAAAAACCTTCTTGTCAGACTAGAGTATTTACTTTTGTTGGGAAATGTGAAGTAGCTACTTACACTGTAAGTACTTACTGTTTAACTAGGACAAACATCCTTATATCTATTTCTTATCTGTGGAGTAACATATAAAGAAAATACCTGCTTCGTCAGTCTCTTTTGTTTTGTTTCTTTATTTTCTTTCTTTATTTATTTTTTCTGTAGGAAAACAAAAGTCCTATAGTTTTTGTTGTATTACAGAAAATAAAGGAACAGAGCATGCTCATGGCCTGCGTGGGGACACACCATCACTTCAGAGGTGGTTTAGCTTCCAGGTGCAGAGTTGGGTTGATTTAACCGCTCCTGGTGTTATACTGGGGCCTGTCACTCTTTACTTTCATTGTCATAGTCCATAAGATAAGGTCTCATTTAAAGAAATTATTGAGATGCTTATTATAGTTTAGTTAGACTATTAATAGCTGATTAGAACAGGAACTGACTCTTGTGTGAAGCCCTGAGTATGTCTCTCCATCACTCATGGCTTCACTTTCAGGGTGACTAAACTCAAAGTAATTTCTGCTCTAGAAGTCCCTTCTGCTACTCTGTGTGCCCTTTTTTCCTCCACTCATAAGCGTTTTGAAAACTTGTTCTGTCTCTTCTTCCACTTCAGTTTCTTTTATTGTCCATCCCACTCTTTAAACATTCTTCCAACATAATACTCAAGTCTGAATTCTCTCAAAGCCACGGGGAAAATACCTGTGGGTTTCAGCAAGTTCAGAATTTTACCTTATATATGTCTCTACACCTCTGTCAATCTTTTGCACACCTTCTGCAATTTAGTGAAGATGTGACTGTTTAAAGCAAAGAGAAATGTGACCCCAAGTTAGGTCCTGTTCTACCGCTCATGTACTAATTAAATATTGGAGAACACAAAAGATAATCTTACTGAGCCATAGGAAATGTTAAGCATAACATTATATGTTGGTTGTGAGCATTTCTTAGTCCTACTTGTCTAAAAGCTACTTTGAGAAACTAATTCCTGTAGGATGCAGTTGTATTATGGCAATACCCCAGTTCTTCATTTGATGACAACAGCATCCTCTTGTGTGAAATCTCTGAGTACCAATCTCATCAAGTTCTCACAGGATGTTGTAATCCAGAAGGCAGGATCAACCCTTTCTGAAACCAACCCCAGACTGTGATGCCAAGGATGAAGCAGTTACAACTAAAATTTACTGTGGGTTACCATGATGAAAGAAGAACATGGATGGCAGAGGATCTATCTGGCCAGCAATTCCAATGCCCTTATCTCAGGCAATAAAAGTGTGACAGAAGCAAAAAGAAGACATTATCATAACAAGGCTTTTGAGGCTTGTTGGCTGTTCACAAGCAAGACAAAAAAGAAGGGAAGGAGAAAGGAGGACTTATCTGTTTACAAAAAGATCCAAACAGTTAGTGAAAAAGGAGAGGAAAACGACATTCCTTACCTCATTTAAGCCAAAAGGAATGACGTAGATGTAAAGTATGAGGTCTTGATTATCTATTTTTAGATAATTTGTTGGGCAAGCAAGAAACCTAAGTAAATAGGGTTTGAAATGCCTGCCATTTGTGCTAAGGCACAGTCCTGTAATATATAGACTTGATTACAATGCCTGCATGCCAAGACAAACAAAATAGTGTCACTGGGAAGAAATACTATATTCCCAACCAGAAATGCTTGTGAAAAGCTGCTTGTAACCCTGGCAATGAAGGACTTTGAATGTCAGGCCATGTAAAGGGAGAAGAACTGCCTGTACTTTACTAATCAAATCCTCTCGGTTTCGTTTATTCCTCACACTTCTCTTTGTTTTCCTTTTTTTTTTATTTTTTTTTTTTTTTGTATCTCAGCAATCACAGGATGACAGTCAATAGGAACTGTAAAACCTTGTAAAAGGTAATACGAGAGGAACAAGCCAATGAAGGGAAAAACTGTTCGAGTTTGTGCTGTCTCTGTTACCGTCATGAATTTGCAATGGAAGTTTCATGATTTTTCTCTCGTCTGTGCGTGTACAGAAGGAGATGGCAGAACTTTAGTGGGGTCAGGCCTCATGGCATTTAGCAGCAGCAGTAGTGAGATATAGGATAGTAATGGCTCCTTCCCAAAGCTTGGAGGGCCAGTGTCATTTTCAGATTCGCACTCCTCCACACTGTGGCCTCTGTGTGCCCCCCCGCCATAGACTTATGTACTGCTAATAAGCCTCCAATTTTGGGTAAAGTATGTATTTCTATACTTAATTGAGGTATTTGCCTCAATACCTCAGGGTGTTTGAGAAACTCTCACAGTAGAATTTGTTTGCCCTCCCAAAGACTTCGTAGTACAGCAAAGTGATGTTAATTCTGTTTTACAGATGGAGGTGCTGAGGATTAGGGATGTTACAGGACTTTTTTCAGAGGAAGGAGAGGAGTCATCACAAAGCATTAGAGCTAACAGCATGCAGGTTTTTGCATGATTTCTAAACTTCTATGTTTTTTTTTGCTAAAAACTGCTCCTGAGTAATGTAGCTCATTTCACCAAGAAACTGTTAGTCTAATCTGTCTCTGTCCAGTTGTTCCTAGTATACTGTGGGGAAGCAAAACTGCCACATGAACAGTCTTCTTTATATCTTTGAAAGTTCCAATTCACTTTGGCCCTAGATAGTAGAAGAGGCATTTGATATTAATCTAGGGGTTTTGCTTGTGCTTTTAAGATTCTGCTGGAGGTTGCAGTCACATTAAACTATGAGTTTGACTTTAGGTACCTTGACCCAATGTTTGTACCCTCATTCCAAACAGTGCCATACTATCAAAAGACCCTATGAGAGGGAGTCCTGTGGGATCAGAGAGCAGGAGAACTGCGTAATAGTAAGACTTTATGGAAACATCTTCTGCAAAGGAAAAATTAAAGTACATTTCAGGAGAGTGCTGCACTCTTCTAAACCGATAACCACCATTTTGTAGAATACAGGCTAGCCTTTGGAGAAGTCCTATGAAGCGTTAGTGAGACCTCGTTAAATGTTGGATCATAATTCGTAAGATCACATACAAACACACCTTTGGAATCTTATGATCTCAAACACAGCAACAAGCAGGGTTAGAAAAGATTATACTTGCACTGATAACTTATCACTGAACATTGAACTCCTACGTGTGGTAGCTCAGGAGAAGTTTATAATGTTGAACTGCCTGTACTCTGTGACAAATACCAGAGTCATTGCAGCAAGGCCAGACGCGTGTAATGACCCAAGTAAAAGTTTGAATGAGGAAACTCTCCCGAGTCACACGCATCTCCCTGTGCTACTACTGGCATCAGTGTGCCTACTGGCTACTTTGTCCAACTTTTGAAATGGTAAGAGGGAAGAAGCCTATTTGTCTCCTTGCAAAGAGCTTGCACTCATGGTAGTCCTCAAGCAAGCCATTATGTCCTGCTCTTTCACAGAAGTGCAGGAGAAGAGGACGTTCCTTCAGTATCTGGAAATAGCAAACAGCCTTATGTCTCTGTGCATACCAAGTGTAGAAAACCATGACTGAATCTTAGGGCTTCTTCCTTGTCATGTTACTAACATCTTTATTATCAAAGATGTTAGGGGCATGGGAATGACTTCTGCATACAACAGATGGGCTTAGGTGACTTAGGGGCCTAGGTAAAATCACTTTTGTTTTGCTTATTTTCTTTGGACTAGCTTATCACAGAAACTTAAGTACTTAACTCATGTTGGTATGAACGGGATTTAGGAACCCACCTGTCTCCAAGATCTAGAGTTTAATTTCATTTTTTAAAGTGATGTAAGCACTTAAGAGGATCACGTACAACTGCCTGCCTTAGCTGCAGCAATGGTGGAGAACCCTTACCTTCTACCGTTCCTGTTTCTGGCTGCACTCGATGGAGACAAGTAGCTGAACTTCTTGAGAGACTAAAGTCTACACACTTCAGTGACATTTGGAATCACAAATGTGCCAGTCACTTTTGAAGATACATGCTCTCTGAGCATCCACGAAAGCAATGGTCATTTTCCTGTTAGAACAGTACTCTGCTGAAAGATGCTTCATGCTAGGTCTTCAGTAGGATTGATCAGACAGTCCTCTGGGACTATACCACAAAAGAATGTTTATGGCATGTTTGCAGCAATATTTGTTAAGTTGGGCTACTGCTGAGTAAAGCTGCAATGAGAGGTTCAGCCTGTAAATGGCTGTGGCTCTTGGTATCAGTGAAGCTGGGTCACTTTATAGCAGCTGAGAGTGCAGCCCTTGAATACTGCTGCCTGTCTATCACAGGCTGCTCTTGGCAAGTAATCTTTTTCTTCTGCCTTTTGGTCTAGACATTACAGTAGTGGAAACTGTCTTAATTTTAAGGAGTTCATTTTTCCACAGCAGATTTGGACATAGCTTACGTTTGACAAGAAACAGGACCGCTAAAGCTATACCTTGCAGTCCTAGAAACAGAAGTGCATAGCATGACAAAAGTTGTATATTTTTTTTTCTCTGTAGGGATGAGAGCCATTCTCGCCTTTCTATTTTTGTGTTTGTTTTAAAAACACTTGATTCACAGTTAGAGTGGATTAGCCTGCCCGGAAAAGGAAGAGTAGTAAGAATGGATTTACTCTACAGGAATGCAGTTGGCACGTCGGAGGCCCTTTCTTAAGCAGGCCTCACTTACAGCGCGGTTGAAATTTTTAGCAGGAGTAATACTGTCAATCAATTAGTGGCAACAAATGTTAGAAAATGCTGAAGGATGCTAGGAATAAATCTCAGTCCCTGAAATGAATGACCTGCTTAGTTGAGGGCAGGGGGAGGAAAATGCAGACCATGAAAATCCAGTGATTCTTCTTTCAAAGGAATTTTTTTGATCCAAAGGGTTAAGTACAAAACAACTAGAAGCGTGCACTCTGTTTAACATACAGCTTGCAGTAGGTAGGGTCGTGAATGCCCTTGTCCTGTGGACTTTACATCCAATTAAAATGCTTAGGGTAATAAACCAATTTTTACTGTTATAGAAGGGCCTAGTTTATAAGCAGACATAATCTTTTTTTTTTTCCTCTCCCTGCTGATACTGCTTTATCTCATTTGCACCCGAGAAACTGCAGAAACCAATCTCTCTTGTGATCAAGAACACAGTTAAAGTTGTATTTCAATCCAGGACTGAGTATAGTAACTGTAACTGGCTAAAACGCACCCCCATGCTCTCCCTCTCCTTTCTCCAGGGGTACACTTCCCTAGAAAATGTCAGCTTGCCAAAAATCGAGCTGTTCTGGGAGGCACGTTAACTTTTGGCCAATACCCTGTGGTATGGAGAAGACCCTGACCAGGCCTGGGAAGGCTCATCAGCCAGCCAGACCCTGCTCCCCTGGAAGGGGGTCTAATTCACGGGCAGCTTGCTGCCTATCCCCCCCACCAGCCTGCTGAGCGCTGACGGGAGCCTGGAAATGTGAGTTCCCAAGCTTGTTTTTCTTCAGTGAGCTGGACTCTCAAGGCATCCCAGATTGTGGTCGCTGTGTGGTGACGCATGGATGGTGACACTAAAGTGACAGAGAAAAGTGGCTTTCCCTTCCATAGAGAATTTTCGGAGAGACTTGGAGGAAGAAGAGCATATCACAGTTCAGCTAAGTTCTAGACTTAAAGAAAAAAAAAAAAGAAAGAAAAATCATACTTTCCAAAGCTGAAGACATCAGACAGAAGTAAGTTGGTGACAATACTGAGGTCCTATGTCTACACAGCTATGGTTTTTTGACAATCAAATTGTGATTGTTTCTCCAGAGCTGCATAGAGAAGGGTTAAATTCAGCAGGAGTTTTTTTTTTTTTTAAGGAAACTTTGTCTGGAGAAGACTGCTCACAAATGCCAGAAAGTGGAAAACTGAGAACTCTAAACACACGTTTCAGGATTCTTTCTTTCCATTTTTTTTTTTTTTCCTTCTGCTCTGCTCCTTCAATTCTTAAGCATTTAACATCTGATCTCCTTTCATTAAGTTTTTAATTGCTTGCCTGAGGGAAAGAAGTTAGGTTTTCCATCTGCTTTTTGATTTTGATGTACTGTGGTTTAATCACAGTGAGATCATATTTACTCTAAGGCTATTGT
>WHYT01016348.1:183328-195735 GCA_009806455.1 Tetrax tetrax | reverse complement strand
TTTTTTTTTTTTTTTTCCTTCCCTGTTGATGTCACAGAAGGCACACAGCCCTCAGATAGATTTGAAAGGGCCTTTTAAAGTCATGGAACTGGATCACACCCTTCCTTGCGTGGGGGGGAAAGGAAACGGGTTACAAGGGTAAAACATATACAGAAAACTTTGTGAGTTAGGTGTGGTGGAATTTCCCAAAATATTAATAGAACTTCAAGGTAACTCGGGAGATATGGTTTGCGTTCCCAGAAAGAGCAAAGCAAATAGTGTTTCAGCACTCCTGTAAAACCCCAGGAACTCAAGAGAGTAAGATCAGTGGATCACTGCTCTGCTTCACTGTAAAAGTTCCTGTCGCAAACTACATTGGTCATCTGTGAGGGCTCCAAAAGAGGGTGGGTGGTCTGACAGCGCAGCGACAGTGTGCATTAATCTCAGGGGTGTTCCCTAGGGCTGAGCGAAAGAGCATTACCTCAGATAGGGCCTTTCCTAGTGTAGCTATGACCTGCTGTGTCTCACTGCCCAAGCTCCAAACAGAAGGTTGCTATGTGGTAAGAGGGAGTTGCCACTTCTATTAAACTCCCCCTGCATCTTCACCGAGCACCTCAGAGGTTTTGTGCGATTCAAATTGTTTGTAATACTGTACATCTGTCTTTCACTGCATCAGAAACAGAAGGGGTAAATCAACCCCTTATTTAACATCTAACCTAAAATTATACTTCTATGATTACCTTTGCAATGCTTAGGAAAGCAGAGCAGCACCTTTGCACCCCACATCCCCTCTAACTAAAAGAAAGTAAAACTGGCCAAGCCAATAACTAGAACTTAATCAAGAGATAAAAGAATATCATCTGCACAAACAAACAAAGCCTAGTTTATTGTCCTTCTCGACAATGTAGAGTTATAATTTTGTTATTCTTAATAGATACGGAGCCAGAAAACTTCACTCTTTTGTCCAGCTTAAAGTGTCAGGCACAGCAATAAGCTGATGCACTCTGTGCAGAACAATGAAGTATTTTATTCACACAGGCCAAAGCTTCAGTTAGGATCTCTTGCTCTAACCTTCATTTTTGTATTTCTCCTTTTTTACTTCCTCTCCACCTTTTCTACCTCCTAATTCCTTCTTTTGGATTCACACGTTTGGATTCCTCCCCGAGTTGCAGGTCCACCGCTGTGCCTCAGTTTCGCAAAGTACTTTACTGACTGCCCATAAAAACCTCAATACGCAAATATCTCCTGTTTGCTTAAAATGGAAGAGCTATACTGTAACAAAAACTGTTCTCAGACCAGAGAGCACTCAGTCTCTCACATCTTTACATTACTTACAAATCCCAGTCTTGGGTGAACTGATGGACCATGTCAGCATCTTCAGCAGGAGCGTGAAGTGCCTGGTCCCTAAGTGGGTCTGCTCACTGCCTGCCTGTCACCCGTGCTGGGGGGAGCACCGTGCCTGCAAAAACTGACAGTGAATATATCCAGAGCAGGACAGCCATAATGCCTGCTTTGACTTACCCAAGTATGAGCCAGTAAGGAGAGAGTATTCCCATTTTTCACCCTTAACTTTCTGCATAACCGGTCGTGCTACAAAAAAACCCCAACCAGAACAAACCCTGAAATCCAGGCCTCTTAGGCCAGACAGAGAAGCTGGGACAGCTTGGTAGAACACTGAAATAAGACATTTTCTCCCCTGCAGACCCAAGGTTTTCCACATCACAGCCTCCAGGCAGGTTGAAGAACTTGCATATGGCTGACTGCCTCTGTTCCAGAGAAGCATGCGACTCGACTGCAAGGTTACTTAGGGTGGAAGAAGAGATGTCCTCCTTAAGGCTCTGCTCAGGCTGTTAACCTTGTAGCTCACTCGTTATCTGCAAAATCAGCCTTCCAAATCTGTGCGTGGAAAACTGCCTTAATTTCCATCTAGCAGGACTTGTAATTATTTGGGCTAGCAACACTTGACCAGAAAAGTAAAGAAAAATCACGCATTTTTTGGAAGAAGCAAGCAAGAGAATGCTTAAAAAATGGAACCGTGGGCTTTGCCTGTAAGAATCAACTGAAACAGTACTATGCTGAGCATTTGCAGCCAGGCTCCCCCGTTTGTTGTGAGCTGTGAGCCAAGGAAGCTCACGGTTCCCAGAGCCAGCGGGCAGACCCACAGTCTGACCTCGATGCTGGGGGCCTTTCAGAGTCCTCTTGCTGAAGCTGTGGTGACTGCGGCACCCTGGTAGTGCGGCGAGCTCTTTCGTACGTCCTGTAGTAGCACTTCCTGCCTCCTCTACATAGCTGTCGACTTAAGATAAAAACTAAGTACCTGCACACAGCTCCTTGCTGGCAATTAGCCGTTACAGGTCTGCATACGTCTGAGGGCTGTGACGGCCAAGCAGAAAGGTGCCATTTCGCAGCCCATTCCCCATGTCCACGCCCACAGGGATATGTCTAAGAACATGCCAGTGCAGCTTTGTGTGTACCAGATACCGCCTTTGCTGTTCACACTGCCTTCTTCCAGGTTTGAGGAGACCAGCAAGAGACATTTTCCAAGGCTGAATATCTTATTCTGCGACCTCTGTCAACTTGTATTAAGTAGCCTTCATGAAAAGTTGCTTATTATAGACAGAACTGTTAGCTATTGTGCCTCAATAGTTTCTTTCCTTGCAAACACAGCACAATACATTCTTTATTTCAGGGGCAGTGATGGTGAGAAATAGAAAAGGAGATGTGAGTTAAAAAAGCACTAATATTAAACCATCCAGACGCTCTTGCACGGAAGCCCTTCTGTCAGAAGGCCAACAGAGCCTGAACTTCCCTCTCTTCTACCAGTACTGCTTATACTCAAACTATTTCTCCCAGAATAAAACTCAGCTCTTTACTGGATGTTCTGATCGGTTCTTAACTGATCAGTTCTTAAGTCTCACAGGCAAATCATCACTATTAGGCCTATTATAACCACAAGGATAAGTAAATCGTTAAGCTTAGTTTGGAATAGCAATGATTCACTTTAAAGAAATGTAAAGTGAAAAAAAGGGGTAATAAAAACCAAAAGGAGGCAGGGGAATCTGTATAAGAATATGATGTGATGGATAATTAAAAGTGATTCAACCAAAATGAGGCTATTGGTTTGTGCATAGACACTCCTTTGGGGTGTCTCCCCCGAACTTTCCTTCCTTTGTTCCTCTCTTCCTTCCTTTTCCTGAGCTAGCTAAACATAGAAGAGAAGCTGTTTCACATTTGAAGAAACAGTTTGGCCAATAATAGAATACAAGAAGTTCCACCCCTTTTCAGTTAAGAGCAGAGGTGATTTCCCTGGTTCTATTTTCACGTAAGCTCTACACATAGGAAGCAATATTTAAAAACAAGACAAAGCAGAACAAAACAATATGCCCCACCAGCCAAGCACAGGGCAGGGATCGGTATCCACAAGCCTGCATGCTCTGGAACATCTTCATATTGCACCTCTGAGGGAAGCAACTGAGCTTTTTTGAGCTTATGGTTGGTTGAACCTTTTCCTTGAGAGTTCATTCATTGCAGAGCTGGCGGAGGAGTCGATTCAGCAGCCCTGCACTAGGAGCTTGGCACTGTGACACTCAGCCCTTAAAGAGTCCATTGTATTTAATCTCATAGCGTGTTATTTATTATTCCTGTGTTTGCTTCCGTGGCTGTGGGCACCTCACACACTCTTGTTACCCACGTCACTGGATGTGTTTACTCTAACAGAAAAAGTAGATGATTCTACCGCTCTCTTTAATTCTTGCCTCGATGCTTTTCTAACACTCAGCCTCATCGACAAACAGCCTTTTCATCCTCCAAGCAACAAATTACAGAATTCTATCAGTTCCCTTCACTGCAGAGAAGGCCAACCAAAACAGATCATACTTTTCAAAGTATTTTCACGCATCTTTATTCAGCTGCAGGCCTGTTAACCATCAATTGCAGCTGGTAGAGGAGAAAGGAGACATCTTTGACTGTTCTGTAATACACCTCAATTATGGAACTGAATCTAGAAAAGTAGTTTAGAGTCTTATTTTTCTGTTGGTTTGCTTCCAGTTCTCCAAGTAGAACAGCTAGGCAGCTTTCAGGGCAGCATCTTTTGCTCTTCGTCAGGTTTTACCAGGACAGGCATCGTGGACACGAAAGAAAAATCTAAGGTGTGCAAAGAATATGAATTACACCTTTCTGGGGTTTATCCAACGGACTTGCAACTGGCATTAAATGAAAATTCAGATAGAAACTTCAAATCCTAGGTTCACTTTGCCTAGAGAAAGCTTGAAAGCTTTGCTTTTGTCTCAACTAATGTAGAAAGTTGGGACCACAGGCACTGTAACCTGTGTTTAATCTAAAGAATATCCATTTGAGTTTTAGTTCTTTTAGACAGAGTTTCTGACAGAAGATGTCAGCTAAGTCTGCTGAGCCTTTTCCTGCCGCACGTTCCAGCTGAAATCCCCAGGCAGCAGTCGTTAGGGTCGGGCTCCCTTTTGCTTTGACCTGCTGCTGACTAGCGTAGCACTTTATTGAACAGCAGACTGAAAAACTTCCTTTTTTTCAGTGATTTTACAGAAGATGCTTTCTACTGCACTCAAGAGTCCAAGGTTAAGAGGAATTTAAGCTTTTTGAGAACAATTTTTTTTTTTTTTATTTTGCTTGTACAGAGTATTAACACAGTGGGGGCCTGGCCCTGGTGTCAACTTCCAGACATCCCCGTATTACTAGCAAGGCTTGAGGATACAAAAACTGAACTGAGTCTTTCCAGTCAACGGTTAGTTGTAGAGGAGAACTTATTCATTGAAGTATGGCTGCTGTAACACAGAGGGTTCAGCAGAACGAAGCTGTATATGGACTACAGGTACTTTCAGATTTTGAGGAGAGCACCACTGCACCTTTTGTTGCTAATTTAATTGGACTAAAGGATAGCAACGGAGACTTCCAACCTTAATCTTATTAAAAGAAGGTGGTAGCTGCCAGTATGTTCATTTTATGAAGCGCAGATTGTTTCCATGGCAAACCAAATTTTTTTCCCTCTCTAGGATCAGATAGTTTCTCCTCTACTCTTACAGACCTTGCATTTTTAGTTCTGAATCTGTTGCCCTCTTCTTTTATTTTGGAGGGATATTTTGCCTGCTTTGCTGTTCTGTCAGTGACTGATGCTGGTAGCATGGCTCTTGGCTATTTAAAAAGCCTTAGGGAAATTGCTGTGAAGCAAGTGGCAACCAATTAGTATAATTCACATGCTGTTTGCAGCAAAGAAGTTCTTGAAGCACATCCAGAAAGTATTAACATGAGGCATGCCAGGTGGTGAGAAGGTCACTGGGACAGAGATAATAAGCAACTGGAAGAACAAAATTCACATGGGAACTTTTATCTGCTCTAATTCTACCACCATTCCAGCTTTGTTCTGAGAATTGTTTTGCTGTAGAGGCTAATCAGGCTTTTCAAATACCTTTATCACCGAAGTATAGAAGAATAAGCATTTATCATTGATTTAGCCTGCTTGTTTTGTGCCCTCCCTGTAATCGTCCTCCTTCTTTAAACAACATCCTATGCAAAAGTCTCCTTTAAATAGTCAGTTACACAGGCTGAGCTAGTCATGTCAGTAGATTTTGCCTGTGAAGATGCATTCGAAAGAAAGAAATGTAGAAAGATAAGAAATCAACTTGAATATTCAGACTAGACAGGATCTTTTCTTTCCTGAGCTCCCCAGGCTCAGCTGAGCAGCCAGATCAACACAGCAAGAGCATAGATGTAGTGTTCAAAACCAGACCACTGGGTTTGACCATGCTGAAGAGCAGTTTTACAGTTCTGCCAAGGCACAGACAAAATTGCTCCCTGCTTTATCTCTCTTTGCATTTCTTAGTGTTGTTGACTGATGAGCTGAGTAGATGTACATCAGAGAGAATGGTGGGCCCCAGTGCTGCTGTTTACATGGGAGTTCAAAATGGCAGTCCAGCTTTTCCAAGCCAAAGCTTAATTTACACTGACCTCACTAATGATGCTGATGAAAGGCAAAGCCAGCGTTTCTCATACATTTGAAAGCTGATCCCCCATTCAGAGAAGAGAAAACTGATCTCTTGCACCCTTTTTCAACACCATGTCTTGGGAAAAGCATATTCATCTACCTTTTATGTGACATCTGAGCTTCTCCTTTCTCCATCCACCAGTCAGCTCTTCATACAACCTCCTGGCCGTATGCTACACTTAAGAAAAGTTGAACTGACCAAGGTCAAAAAGAAGTCTGCTGTCTTGATGAAGCACAAAGATGATGGGAAAACATCCACGTGTGTCCATGGTCCATGAGAAAAGATATAATAAGTAGAGGATTAAAAAAAAATAAGTTTTGGTATGTCCAAGAAGGAGGATAGATAAGACAGATAAACACCCTGAACTGTGCTTGACACTGTGCCTTTAACAGAGGGAAGATAAATTTTCAAGGCAGCTACACATCCTATCTTACAGCAGATTAGCACCCTTTCAGTTTGTGTACTACATCAAAATACTTCAGCTAGAACACTTCAGATCCAGGGCTCCTTGTATTTTTTAAAATGCTTTATTATAAAGCACTTTATAACAGACTTATAACAATTATAAATTACTTTATAACAGACTCTCCTGACTACCTTCACTGAAAAGCAGGCAGGCATGGAGTAGTTGTTGCCAGCACATTTGTAAACATCACCAGAGCCAAGAAATTAAATGTTCATGGCCTTTGTGAGGAGTCCAAGAATGTCAATACAGTCAGCCTGCCCACTGTCCATTGAATACCTAAGCTTGGCTGATTATTCAGAACTGGATGTGCCATACAGGCCTGCAAAGAAAGAGGAAGGGGAACGGGTTCAACTCGTGAGAGGAGATGGCATTTGTTAGTAACACATCTGTACCTCGCAGACCACAGTCTTATATTGACTCAGAATTGGCTTAAAACTTCTTAGCAGAGGTGCTGCTGGTAGCATAGCTACAACAAAGCAGAGGTCAGGGCAAGCTGCAAAGCCTGCCTGAAGCACTAGGTGAGTGCTCGGGATTAAACCTGTGTGAAGTTCTCTCTGTTAACGTTACTGCTCCACTTGACGTCATCAAGCAAAATGCTTATAAGAATGCTTAAACTATGTTGACATAGGTCAAAGACACTCCTTGACTGCCCTTAGACTCCTCTCAATAGAGGATGCACTCTATTGTAATACTTGTTACCTAAATTCTTACACTTGGGCATAAGGATGGGCCCACATAGATTAGTACAGCTTTCCCAATGGCAGAGGCACGACTCCAGCTGGTGTCAGTGGGCACATTATTTTTTAAATAACATTCGCTTCACGCTCTTTCTGCAGAGAGTGGGACTCGTGGTTCCCCAAAGGAACCATGTCCTTTGAGGTTGGTTTTTTTTGGTGGTGGTTTTGAGGCAGCGAGGGGAGGAAGCGTGTTATCTATTGAGCTAGTGCTATGATGCACTGTGGCACAGAGCTACATACCGATGTGAGCATCATAGTTCAGAAACTGTGACATTTTGTCAATTTGTATTTTAGGCTGGTTTTTTTCTCACCAGGTGGTCTACAGATCCCTGACTTTAAGGAGCCTGCAGGTGACAGCTAAGAAAAACCAGCCCACTGTCTTTACACTAATGGGATCTGCATCTCTACTGGAAAGTGTTTGTGGATCCTGCAAACGTAAAAATGTTTGGAAACAACTGTTCTGGATTATGTCCCTGAGAGTCTTGTTCAAGTTTTATTTTAAATATCAGATAGATAGCTGTAGCAGTACACTGAGCACATTAACAGGGAAATCAATGTCAAGAGATGAAGGTACAAGCCCCCAGTCACAGGAAGAGCATCTCAATGCCAGTAGCAGAACTCTCCTAACTTCTCTCCAGGTGAACAGACCATACAAAGAGCTTCCATCTGACCTAGTGTTACTGGAAAAGCTCTCACTAGCAGTGTTGCTAATGCATAAGCTTCTCATTTCTTCAAACTGGGACAAAGGAATCCTGTGCTGCATTGTTTTATGTGTTATTTTGATTTCCTGCACACTTATTTTTCAAATTCAGTTTTGTTTTCTCTCCATGTAGAACGTGCTTGAAGTTTTAAGAAAAATTTTACCTTATTTGTTCATTTGTTTTTTCTTGCCCTTCTTTGTCCACAGAATCTTATGGCAAGAGCCCTGTATGATAATGTCCCCGAATGTGCTGAAGAGTTGGCCTTCCGCAAAGGAGACATTTTGACGGTCATAGAACAGAACACTGAAGGTCTTGAAGGATGGTGGCTCTGCTCCTTACACGGCCGGCAAGGCATCGTTCCAGGCAACCGTGTGAAACTCCTGATAGGTCCAGTGGTACAGGACGGTCCTTCTGGCCAGGATATGTCCAATTCAGGACTGATGCATCAATCCTTCAACCAGCAAAAAATCTACCAAGTGCCAAGCTCACATGCCTCAGCACGGGACCCTGTCTACCAAGTGCCACCTTCCCATCTGAATCAGGGAATTTACCAAATACCCACTGGTCATGGTCTAGTAGGACAAGATATTTACCAGGTGCCACCCTCCATGCAGAGATGTACTGATGGTCCAGCTTTGACTAACAAGGTGCGTGCATTTGCTTTCATGTCGTAGCTCCAAAGCAGGTCCCTTCTGCTGACCACCAGTGAAGTGGTTAATGCCTAGTAATAGCCTGTGGAATTCAAATATATATTTATCCATCCTATATCTTAACTATGTAAAGTTACAGCAGTAACTTCACTGCTGCGAGAGGAAAAGAAAGGCCCAGTTCTTAACAGCTTGCTTAATTTGCAACTGAGATGATACACAGTAGAGCATTTTAGAGCTGTGCTACTGCAGCTGCTAAAGGTGAGAGGAAAGTATGTGATCTTGTGTCTGCACAGGCTCCCCAGGGAGCCTGAAGCACATCTGGCCTGTGGCACTCTCACATTATATGCTCAAATAAGAGCTGCTGTGGTAAGATTAACTCTCCCGCAAATTAATGAACAGTTACATCATCTGCCCAAGTAATTTTTGCTTAATTAAAAATGATGTACTGCCTTGCTGCAGAAGTCCCAATGGGTCTAAACTACAAAGAGAAAGCAATGATTGATGAGACAAGGCCATACTTGGAAAAGTGAGGGAGCAAGAGGACAATGATAGTGAGGGATGTTTTAATACTGAACCTAAAGTTTATACGAGTGCACTTGATGATTATCTACAGCTAAATTTCTTGATTGAAAGTGGGAGCTGCAACAGCTCCATGGTGCAGCCATTGTTGTAGCAGCTGAGAGCTCCCAAAGCTCCAGTGAGAGGCACTGCATTACGTGGGTCTCCCCTTATTCCTACTGTCCCTCTCAGGCTCTCCCCATCTTCTGTCACTCCCTCTTTTTACCTTCATAGGGTACGTGCCAGGTACCTTGGTGGCACACAGTACTGGGTAACCTGGTGGCTGAAAAGGGTTAGAGAAGGTACCCGAGGGAGGAAGGAGATTCTCCTGGTCTTCCAGACCCGTTATTTCCAAGCTAAAAAGAAGTTACTACAGTCCCCTCATTCCCAGCTCAACAGCTCCAGCTATTAGCATCCTCCTCCCCTTTAGAGCTTAAAGCACAGTATTTATATTGGAGTTATGTGAGCAGATGATTTCTCTGTCAGGAAGTTCCTGACTGGTTTAAACTTTCATCTCCTAATTTAGATTGGCAAGGCAGTCCGTTTTGGGTTTTTCCCCCAGCTCACCCCCAGCTCAGCCTTTGGAAGAAGTCTTCTAACCCTTTTATTTCCTTGCTATAATTTCATTTTCTTTGATAAGAATAAATGGATTTTTTCCATCTGAGCAAGAGAAAAAGATCTGTGAAATCATTCCAAGTCAAGTCATAAAGAGGTTTGTTCAGCTTTTCCACAATTATGCTTTGTAGGGTGTGCAGGAAGATGTAATGAGAAAATTGCACTTGCTGTGCAGGTAAAGATGGAATCTTTGTTGGAGGAATTACGTGGGTTTTCTTGAGAAATCTCACATCTTTTATCTCCTTTTCTCCTTTCCCTATAGAGTAGATAAACTGTACTGCCCCCGAAAAAGATTTCACTTTACCTATCCACTGTAGCATTTAGATGCCCTCCAAGTGAGTTAGTGAACACCTGGTAAGTAGCCTATTGACGTGACACCAGAGAAGACATCATATTTGAGTGTATGTCAGCATGACACATTACAGCGCTATGCAGAGATGCCTGGGCTACCCAGCTTGGGCCACAGAAGATGCACCATGCTGCAGAGCTTCCCTGAAGCCTACTGGGAAGCCCAAGATATTAGCTTGGAATAAGCACTATGTACTTTTACTTTTAGGACCTGACCTGCCTAAATGACTATTAGCACAGTTCACTTAGCATAATGCAGGGGTGTGTCTACTCTACACACTGTAAGCCTGAAAGGAATAAATTCTCCAACTGGACGCAAAGTCTCTTCTCCCTCCCTCCACCCTCTCCAGCTCCACTGGAACCAACAGGACTTTCTGCATAAACCTGGTTGCTACAGGGATTGTGTTAAAACCCTAGATACGCTGAGAAAATTAAAACAAAGATTTCAGTTAAGTGTAAACTTCTCTACGAGATGCAAAAATTAGAGGCACTAAAGCACCTGCTTTCTCTAAGTTTCTGCCCAGAAATTTTTCAGCAAGTTTGAATATGCAATTTTCTGTATTCAAGTCATCTTGTTTAGGAAATTAAGCCCATTTATTTGGCTGACTTATAACTTGTTTAATTTAATTCCTTGCAACCTATGAAAGGTCAGCTATGCTGCAGAAAAACAAATGGCTATGCTGCCAACTGTAGAATAAACTAAACACACAAATTTATAAGGCATTTTACCTTCAGCAAAGTAGCTACTGACCTGCTTAGCACTAACCAATTCTTGTTACTTCGGACAGGATCATTTTAATCCTGATTTTAAATTTATTTAGCCCAAGAGCCCTGAGACTCAGTATTCACTGTGTAGTAGTGGGAAGCTTGCTGGATGGCAAGCCTCATGGCAGTGTCCTGCATTGATCTCTGTTCCCTTGGAATTGCTCAGTTCTACACTGAAAAGAGCCCATGGGGATTGAATCATGATAGGCAGGAGAGAACTGCGGGGTTATTAGTAATGGAAGAGTCTGAGGTAAAACGTGCTCCCCTTAAACTTGCAAAAAATGATTTTTTTACTGCTACAGCTGCAACTATCTGCTAATGCCTTTGTGAAAGAAAAGCCTAATTAAGGGGAAGCACTTTAGCACTTGTCTCCTTTGTCTGGGGAAACAGGCTGTCCTCCAAACCCTCCTCCTCTAGGGATCCGGAGAACCAATCCTTAGTACTAAGGAAAGCTGGAAGTCTTGAAGATTTGATTTTGACAGTCTTTACTTTGACTTCCAAAATGATGAATCTCTTTTCTCAGACTTGCAACACCTGCCCTAATGGATTAAGCGAGCCACTCCGCTTTCTTCCATCAGCAGAAACAGCTGGATAGGAAGCTGTGCATTTTGGCAGTTTTAAGGACATTAAAGGGTTTTGCTACACGATCGTCCTGTATGTAAGCCTTCTCTGTTCCCATAGCAGTAGCTAGAGAAGACCATGTCCTCTAGACACTATTCTAAGCAGAACCAGCAGCAATTTCTATCCTATCCATTTCTATACATGTTTGCCTGTTTTCTCTGTGCAAATGTGTGGTTTGGCTGCCATACAAGTTTTACAGGCAAGGCTTAGGAACTGCTGTCAGGCAGAAATTGTCTAGCCTCAAGCAACAGTAAATCAACAGCAGGCATGTTATAAAGCTGTGCTGAGGTAACGCATCTCATTAGCCAGAAAGGCAAAGCAAGTCAAAAAGGAGTCCTGAGGCAGGTAATTATAATGATTAATTGATTCTGGCCAAGCTGGTTGTTGACAACTGAGCTGTATCAGCTCCTTCTATCAAATAAAAATACCACCTTCTAAAGTGCACCCTACAAATGACAGATAATGAGGGATGGTTTAAAATTAGCTTTGGTTAGCCCCAAGCTTTTAGAGCTGTGCTGCAAGTTCAGTCACAAAACAGTTACACCCCTAAGTGTGAAGAGTGTCTGAGGACCATAAAGATAACAAAAGCTGTATCACAGAATTTATTCCTTCTTTCTGTCCTTTGCCTTCAAACTTACTCTTTTTTGCTGCAACCAGCAAAGAGAAGGAGCCTTCAGACAAATCTGACATTCAGTAAACCTGGGTTTTATCCTTGCCACAGACTTCTGTATAGTCTTGAGTAGTGTTTTTGCACTTCAGCAATCTCATCTGCAAAATATGTGGGGTAATTATGAGGGAACTCATTCTGTACAGGCTGCTTTGAGAAGATCCTTTGGGAAAGGTGCTGTCAAAGCACAAAGTCTCTTTTGCATCTGTGATTAATCATTCGTTCACACATGAGCTTTAAACTAGAGAAAGCTACACTAAAAAAAAAAAAAAAAAAAAAAAAACAA
>WHYT01016348.1:132939-171797 GCA_009806455.1 Tetrax tetrax | reverse complement strand
AAAAAAAAAAAAAAAAAAAAAAAAAAGACCACCACTGTAATTTAAACACTCTTTTTCTGCTTCAGTGTTTCCCCTAACTGATCCGTTATGCTGTCCCTGCCATCCTGAAGATAGCATTGGCCAAAAAAATTAAGGGAAACATATCCTCTTGGAAAACAGTGTTGACAAATTCTAAAAGCTTTCTGTAGGAACCAGTAGCTTTCAGGAGAACTTTTGATCAAGAGAAGTCAGCACAAAACAGAATGTGAGGCAGATGCACCGCAGCTGTTCGAACAGGGATGAAGCTGCACTGCAGGGGTTACCAGCCCAGAACTACAGCGCCCACAAGTCATGGACAAACTCAGGCCAATAGAGGTTAATGCCAACTTGGAACACATCAGCTTTTTTGTTTGTTGGTCTGTTTGAACTGGAACTTTACAGTTCCGGAAACGCTCATATTTATCCACCTTTTAAAAGTGGATAAAGCAGAATAGGGAAGGAACTCGTATTCACACGTCAACATCCCTGGCCTATTTCTAAGTATAAACATGCCCTTGACAGATCAAGGCTTTCACACCCTGCCATCCTGTGATCTCCACCTTTTTCAAGAGTTTACTGCCTTCAGCAGGAGGTTTGGGTAAACCACAGCTAAAGGAGCCCTTGGTCTTTATTTCTGTTAGAGTCATATTGGTTGAATCCATGAGAAAGTGGAAACGCCACCCCACAAGCAGCATCACCCTGACAGTTCTGGCACAGACTTCAGTAGCAGAAGCCAGTTAGCGACATTATGACGTTTTTCCTTCCAATTAAGCAAGTACTGTCTTAGCAGGGAGGAAGCAAACAGCTGCATATAACGTTTCTTCTAGGAAAAAAAAAGCCTACTTTTACATTATATTTCTTCTTGCCTGTTTTCACATTTATGAAGTAAGAAGAGACATACATTAAGCATAGTAAAGAGTTGTGTGGCAGATATATTTTGTCATCAAAAAGAATGGGAGCATAGTATTTTATAGTTTGTTGGAAAAATGTATTTGCATTCCAAGATAAAATAATGTCCCCGTTTACCCTCAAGTCCGAAATACCACAGCTTCCTGTGATATGGTTTACTTAAATGACCCAGTAATCTTAAAGTCCCTCTTTTCATCTGCTTTCATGTTACAAGTTCTACTTTGGGGATTTGTATCCCTCGTAACAAAACATTGCTTCAGGGTTAAAAGTGCTGAACACACAGCAAATTTGCTGACTGCAGCAGGAATGGTAACACATACCTCAACACCCAGTGCTCTGTTTCACAAAGTGCGCTCTAAAGGATGAAATTCTCTCAAATTAAATACAAACTCAATGGTAAAAACAGCACACAGCCCTTTCCTTAGACCAGGGAGTTTCATTTGTGACTTTCCCTGTGACATAAATAGGAGAAAAGCCATTTTACTGATAAAAAGCCTGTGCAGTTAATCTATCCTCAGTAGTCTCCATGAAAACCACTGAGTGAAGAAACCCTCATCTGCAAGTCAGAGTAAGCAGTAGTTAGTCACTGGTGTGATTTGTAGAGAAGTATTTTAAGAAAAAGACTGCATTTTATTAGACTAAACAAACATATGAGCTCAACATTACTCTCTGTTTCTCCCCAAGTGCCAGGCTCTTTTTAATCAGTTCTATTTGTAGACCAGAGGCATGCATTTTTTCCCTGTAGTATCAGAAAAAAGGCCAGTCCTGCAATCTCATCTAGCAGCTGAGGTCCCTAGGGATACAAATCTGCCTGTATTGGCACAAGTGCAGGATCAAACTTTATCTGAAAAATAATAATAATAAAAAGAAAAATGCAAACTTATGGGCTCTTTCTTGGTGGTTAGAAGCCTTTGGTTACATCTGAAAACACACTAACCAAACACTAAGTTTGGGTAATCTAAATTTCCCTGTAACTACTAAAACCTAAGCACAGCAGTGGAGCCTTTTGCAAAAAAACACAAGTGGAAAACTGATTATTTAAAAAATGATTATCATCATAAAGAGGAAGTGTGATTTCTGGAGATAGGAAATGGATAAATGAAGACTGGTCTCTAATAGCCAGAAAACATAGTTCTATTGAAATCTAGAGGCTTTACAGGGGTTCAGTGGTTTTGTAGATGTTTTGTTTTGGAGGAAGACTGATTAGCATCAGAATATCATCATTCCATATGTCTGGCATGAAAGGTTTCCATTTTTCTTTTTTAAATAGCAGTGTTAATATTGCATCAGTTTGGTGGGTTTTTTTTAAAATTAATCTAATTAAGCTTTCTCCCAAAACAGATTGTTAAAATGGAATCAAAGTGAAATTAATGTAGTTAAGTTCTTAAGAGACATAAACCTTCCATAAGACAGTCCATTGCTGATCTTTAAAAACACAAACATATTCTGATTGGGTCTCATCATAGCAACCTTTTTATATGCACAATCAGCCCAGACTGAGATCTGGTATCATTATTATATAGATGCAACAGATGATTAAGGATGGAGTTAATACCTTTTAAAAGGTGTCTATACCTTCCATAAAACTTGCCAAAACAAACTATGCTAACCTAAAACACCAGTTCATAGGAGCGCTTTTCTGTACACCTGCCTTGAGAAACCGATACAAAAATGGAGCCAGAATATTGCTTGTGAGCCAGAGAACCTCTACAAATTAGACTAAATTGAGCTTCTTCCTCATGAAAGATTTTCTTTGTCTGCTTCTCTAAGAGCAACATGGTTCCCAGCTTAAATTATTGCAGGACACTTCCATTGCTTCTGCCCAAGCATACCTTCAAGAGCACTTTTGTAGAATTGAAACTCTTGGGCAATGCCTCATCTCAACCCATTTTTTCACCCACTGGGAAATGCCAATTCACCAAAACTGAAACTGGTGACAGGGAAGGATTTGTTCTGAGAAATGTCTTAGAGGAAGAAAGAAAATATTTGAAGGGAAACAAGAAGTCATGGAAATACCCTACTTCAGCAATTCCTGAATGAAGATATTTTGTTTTTCCCCCTCCAACTTTCCATCTAGAAATTCGATGTAGGACAGGAGAAAGAACAGAAATAAGATGAGGCTCCTCAAAAGAATTAAAACTAGTTGTTTGGACTGAACCAAACTGATTTCTTGTTTGTGAACCTTTAGGATTTCATGTCTTTCACAACAGCACAACAGTAAGACTGCTGTCTGCCCTACCTGTCCCAGCACCTCATCTTCTCATCCTTTTTCTTAATCTCCTCTCCTCCTCCAAACCTGCCCTAAATTTAGGGTTCTGGTTTTGCCACAAGACCTAGTATTACCAGCATAGAAAACAAGTGCGTATTTGCCAAATGGTTCTTCACGTGACAACCTTTTCACAATGGGAAGACTAGACAGACTGAGATGCCAAAGCAAGACGCTGCTTTTAGTGTTTATCGTAGGCAAGATATCAAAATGCTGAGATGCTGAACTTAGTCACACATTCCTCATTAATCAGAACTCCAGCTCAAATTTAATCACAGGTTTCCAGAGAATGCTTTATCAGATAAATATATTTCTCCACTAGGATGTATCACATGGCAATTTGGGGATTTTGTTTCTCTCTAAGATCCATCCACAGACATTTATTTCAGGGTGCATGCCTGTTCTGTCACCAGGACTGTAATGTGTCAGCGCTTTAGCCCTGTTGGCCAACACATGCAGAAATGGTGATGTCACTGTCTGCCTAAAAATGAGTAATTGTCATGGAGACGGCGATGGTAAAACTCTTAGCAAAAACAGTGGACAAGTATCCTCTTTCACACTTGTCTTAAAAATGCTGATAATTTAATAATAATGAGTATGTTTTGTTCATCTCTTGTTCTCGTCCTCTCAAAAAAATGGGACATCCTTGGAAGTGTTGGTTTGACTCTTTTTAATGACATTTTGTAAGCAAGAATGACTCCACCAGAAGCTAGGAAATACCCCTTCCCAGTCAGCCTTGCAGTTGAAGGCCAGCCAGCACCAAGCCTGTTCCACTGAAGCAAGCAGAAATGTTGCTGATAACACAACTGGCAGAAAACCATAGAATGATATGATCGAGAGCAGGATCAAGTCATGAAAGCATCATTAAAATGAAGAAAAAAAGCAAGAAAATCTTCTCAGTAACAAAATTGTTGAGCTTTTTTTTTATGCCTTGAACTGCTCATTCAGTAAGGTCTGTAGAGAGAGCGCCCTTTGTGTCTGCATTAAGTTTATAATCAACACCAGCAGCAAGCAAAAGTTCAAGGCTGTAACCCAAAGCTACAGCTGATGCAAGTCAGCATCATTCCACTACACTTAATATAGCCATATAATTTTATGCTAATTGCAGCTTAAGTAACTCCATAGATTCACTCCATGGTGAAACACTGGAACAGGTTGCCCAGAGGATGCCCCATCCCTGGAAACATTCAAGGCCAGGTTGGACGGGGCTCTGAGCAACCTGATCTGGTTGAAGGTGTCCCTGCTTCTTGCAGGGGGGTTGGACTAGATGACCTTTGAAGGTCCCTTTCAACCCTAACCATTCTATAATTCTATTTTTTTTTTTTTTTAAAAAAAAAAAAAAAAAAAAAAAAAGGTTGTTTGGAAAGACAATAAACCTGGACTTTACATTTAGGAAAAATACAAAACTGAAAAATAGAGTAATAAACCTTCTTTTGTGTGCTGATTAATGAAAATGGTCACACCAGATGTTGACAAGTCAGGATTAGGCTGACTTTTTAGGTTGCAAAGCAGTTGGCTATACCCATATCACCAACAGCTGAGGGTTTTAATCAAAGCCAGCTCATTATTTCAGATTTTTTGTTTTAAATTAGTTTCACAACTTGTGCTTTACATCTTCAAGAATCACAACCAAAAACTTGCATAAATCTGGTTGAAATAATATGACTTCAAAAGGAAAAAAAGTGTTAACACTCACTTTCACTACTTATTGTTATTTGCATTACAATACCATAGGGGCATTTTTTAAGACTGGGTATCTACTGGTGAGGCACTTCATAGCCACATTTAAAAGTTTCTGTTTAAATCCCTGAGCCTGTGAAGTTAAGCGTTTTTAATGTCACACACAATCAGTCAGTGACATCTGGACGTGCTTGAGCCCTCAGAGCGTGTACAGTTACGGCAGAACAGCAGATCTTCATAGGTATAGATCTTGGACCACAAATGGATATAAAGCGTAGGAGAAAATAAGTGGATATTTTGAAGATAGAAGCAACATCAAAAACTAAATCAGTTCTGTATCAGGGTAGTATTTATCATGTATCCTTATCTTCACACCTCTTGAATCTTACTTCTCAGAAAATCCTCTGGGGAACATCCGATCAAAGACAAGTGCCAGTGTCACTATGTGTGTTGATACCATATTTCTTTCCGCAGCACAGTAGAGCTGATAACTCGCTCAGCCTGGGGCAGACAATACAGCAGTTTCTGTTGATTTCCTCTTGCCTTACAGAAGTGTTTGGGCTCATAGCACTAGAAACAACTCATGGTTGCAGTTACAAGCCTGTTGCATTAGAAGAAATACCTCTATAGGCTTCCTCCGCTCTCTTTCAGCTTGTGAGTCTTGATCAAAAGCTCTCCAATTGTTCAGTCTTGGCAGTAAATACTCTACTAAAGCATTTTATAGTGGCTCAATGTTTATACGTTATTTAGGTTAAAATATAATTTGATAATTCTAAGACCTATAGCAATTTACAAAGCAAACATCTGCAAGAGTGAGTACTTAGCACATGTGAAAATGAAACCCCAACCTTTACTCACTGACAGCTCAGAAACACATTGTATGTCATCATATGTAGCAAGTAAGTCAAGGCTACTGCTTCATAAAAACATTTTTTTGCTCTTTTTTTTACAGCAGACAATACTGAGTGGTACAATAATATTACTGTCAGGAAATTCGTTATCAGTCACTGGAAATCTTAATGCAGCTTGCAGAAGACAAGAGAGGAAACACTACATGCTTTCTGTAAAAAGGACAGAGTTTTAGCCAGCTAGCCAGGTTCTTTCAAATACCCAGATTACCTTAGAGACTTTTCTTTAACAGAACATTCTTGCTGTTCAACTTAGCCACAGAATTTTCCCCAAGAAAAAAACATTTAAGGAGACACACATGGCTTTCTAAGTAGATGCAGCAAAAACAGGAAGGGCCAAGAGGTGTCTCGCTGCCTGATCCAGCATCATACAATGGCTTCTGCCACTGCCTTCCAGACGACGGAGTTCAAGAAAGTAGGGATTAGGTTTTTTCCCCAAATTCTCTCTCTCTTGTAATTTCCCTGTATTCTCTTTGGCTATTTTATTCTCCTTACAAACTTAAGCTAAGAGGCTTAGGAACCGAATTTCAAAAACTAGGGGTTTGTATTAAATTTACAGAAATACTTTACAACAGAAAACAAACATGCTCTTTTTTTTTTTCTTTACTTACATTTTGATTTCATTTTTCCTATGTCCAAACTTTAGAACAGCCCCATTTTATGTACCACCACTTAAGCTCCTCTGGGGCAGAACTCTTCCTAGGGTAAGCTCCAGCTGATTTCAATAGATGCAGGACTGACAGATGATTAGCAGCAGTTAATGGCAGTAGCTCATCAACTGCTGAGAGTTATCCATGGAGTGAAGAGGAGAGCATCATGGGAGGAAACATTTTAATACAATTCTTCATCCATGTTAAAAATAAATATATAATTGTACCTCACATGCCTCTTGTTTTCCACCTCCAGAAAGCACTGATTTATTTTAAAAGCAGTCAGCAGGCATCAGTATGTTCTTGGGGTTAAGAAGCCGTACTGGGAAATAGCAGGCTGCCCCTTTCAGCTCCCCTGTCTGGCTGTGGTTTGGGGTAAGGCGTTGCAGAGATGCAACATACCTCTGCTTCAGTTCTCTCACCTGTAAAACTCCCATTATTCTGCATATCAGGCATTGCTGTTCATGGGAACAGCCCAAATTCTGCCCTGCACAGTGCTGCTATAATTTCAGAGTAATTCTGTTGGCTTCAGTTGATTTATTTGCTCTTTGTCCTTGTTAAGCAGTGTCAACTACAGTGTTGTGCATCTGCCGTGAGCACATGAACTGTCTTGTTGCTGCCTTAGTTAGGAATGTTCTCTGTTGCAGCCTAACATCCATTTTAACCCTAGAAGAAATAGAATGAGAGTTTTTTCCTTGTATTTAAGGAAGAGGGATTTAATGAGCCACAGGTCTGGCTATTTTGCAAAATAAATGCACATTCAGCTCTTTTTTTTTGTTAGGAACATGCCATTGGCATGGAAAAGACCCAAGTAATTTCTTTTGGAAGATCATGGTCTTCCGCAAGAACGGAACAAACTTTCTGCTCAATTATCTTTGTTTTGCAGTACTAAAAGTTTGAAGTAGGCTCATTACATATTTCACCAAAGCCAAACCTGGTCCCTGTTAGTTGCTCTGCATGGATTAAGTGGTTAACAATGTTTTGAGAATGTTGGGCTAGATAGTTTGTGGGAACGCCATCTGTTTCCTTTAACGCGTAAACAAGGAAAATTGCTGGTTTGAAATGCAAGATTATTTGAACTCAGATGACCACAGGCATTCTTAAAAGAGAAGAGGTAAAAGGGAAAAGAATCCTTATGAGGTCTGAAGTTCAGTGACATTTGTTAGGAAGTAAGTTCCTAAGTACCAGACAGGGCTGCCATCCCTGTTTCAGGAGTGGAAGAAGGGGAACTTTTCTTTTGCAGCCACCGCCTTCCTCCTGAAGTCTGTCTTCAAAACTAAACTGCCACCAAACATTCAAAACCACCAAAAAAAAGATTCAATAATGCATTGAAAGGGCTGAGCATCCCATTCAGAAGCAGCAAGTTCATTGATTATATTTATGGGTGAATATCCAAAATCAAAAGTAACTTCTGCAAATACAAGGTTTGGTATCTTTCGTACTTCACCTGCCCAGCTACCTCTCTCTTATACAGAAGAAGCAGTGTGACCACATGTCCTGGCTTCCCATGTGAGGTCATGTCTTGGGGACATGTGACTGAGAACAAATGCTCCACATTTTCACTTTGTCAAGTAGCAACATGTGACAGTGGGTCTTCTTTTAATTAATGTTACAAAATGTTCACTCAGGATATGTTTTGGTGATGAGCTGCTTCTGTTCTGCGTTGACTAGGAACAAGCAGTCAGAGACATGTTTAACCTAATGAAAAGTGTTGGAAGGAAAGAGGAGTGGAGGTACAACAGGAAACATTGCAGTCTGGATCAGCATTTGTAGAGGATTTTCTGATGAAATCACTCAGAACGTGTTATTACTGGATAATAATCCTCCACGCAGGAAAATATACCTGAGTCACTGGGAGAAAAAAGTTGTCTTTCATGTTATCAACAAACCTTGCTTGTTGCTGGGTGTTGCTGGGTTTCTTAAAGTTGTATTTTCTGTCTTTCATAGAGCTTAGAGTGCGCTGCTAAGCACGGCCCTGCAGACAGCTTAGCCTTCTTTCCGCAGTCACCCACGTAGGCACGAATACTCAGAATCAGGCACTTGGTGTTTTAACCTCTCACTTCCTTTGACAACAGCCGGAAGCACCCAGAGCAGGGGGTTTGTTTCACTCAAATAAAGGAGTGACTCCGCTTGACTAACAGTTTGGGTCAGTCAAGTATGGGAAAGAGTGAAAGTGTCAGTACATGATTAAATAAGTCCTGCAGCACTGAGTGAAACCGGCTTCCTTCATCTGGCCAGTCTAGCTTTAGTGTAGTTATTTAGGATTGTGTCACAGCACAGTAAATAAAAACAGCAGCCTTGTAGTATCGTAAACCTTTCTTATAGCATCTGGTATGTCAGCCTTTTTTGAGAAATGAGAAAAGTCTCTAAGGATGAGCTACAAGAATAACCATAGCTGCATGCTACTCCTATATGCATGAGCAACATTCCACATATGTTCCAGCCTTCATGGTGTAAGGATATCATTTGCTTTGCCACCAGGGCTTCTTCTTACAAGAGCAAAATATCATGTTTACCTATAACAATAAGAGCATTCTTAGGGACATGGTTTAGTGGTGGACTTGGCAGTGTTAGTTTTATGATTGGACTTGATGATCTTAAAGGTCCTTTCCAGCCTTCTGTGATTCTGTACCTTATTACTTGTGCTGCTCAGATCAGCTCTCTTTTTTATATTAGAGGCCTGTGACTTTTCTTTGTGTTTGCTCATGGAAATTAGTTCTCTGAGCAAGGTGGTGTCTTCTGTCTTGAATGATTTCAGGAATGAAATGGGTAGGACAGTTATTGCTGACCATGTGTAAAGGCACTTCTCTAAAGTGCTGTGCAAACCTTGGAGAACTGAGGTGCCATAAAGCTTCTGTAGAGCTGCCATACATGGCCTCCATGGGCAGGACTGTAAGAAGCATCACGCAGGCCTGGAGGAGATCTGGTCAAATTTTACTGTTCAGCTTCTGGAGTAGACCACAACTGATCAAGGGCTTGTAAAAATTTCAGACTGAGGGACCAATACCTGTCTTTTTGAAGCCCAATGCAGCCTGACTCCTGTCTTGTCTGGCTGGGCAACAGTCAGCAGGTAAAGAAAAGCCAAACTGTGGTGGTGCACCAGTCCTCCCGCTTTCCAGGGCTGGAGTGGGGCCTCTGGCTGCCCGCTGCAAACAGTCTGTTTTTTCTTCTCTGGGATGGTCAAGCAGTTTCCCAGCATATCAACAAGCAGCCTAGTGCCAGAGCGTTCGCAGTAACAGAAGGGTTTGTGGAGATGGGCTACCCAGGAAACAGCCTTTTGTTATTACTGTGCATTGTCTGTTCTCCTGGAGGATCGTCTTTAAATGTGGAGTGACTCATTATTGAAGCAACGCCATGGTTGTAGTTTTGAAGCCCCTGCATGGAAGGAATCTCTGAATAAACATTGCTTAAAACCAAGTCCTTCTGTTCCTGACTTGAGTAGAAAGCATTTGACTGGCAACACCCAATTAGGGGGAAGAAAAAAAAAAAGGATGCAAAAAATATATGGCAAACCTTGCTAATCTGATTACTAGCCCTCACTGTCAGAAAAAGATGAGGTAGGATGTTAATACAAGTTAAAAGTTTCTTAGGCAAACAAAATAATCCCCCCATTACATGAGAGTGGCCTAGGAGGGATAATGTTTGCAGTGTTCCATTGTGGGAAGCCTCCAGTAACTTAAGGGAGAACTTTCTGAAGTCTGTAGATACCTTTTACAATGCAGTAGGTGACTCTGTGGGAGAGGAATGGTTTGTCATAAATTCAATAGATTTTTAGATTATTTTTTAAAACCTCTTATGTATGTAGGCCCTATTAACCCCACACCCAATTCAGCAGGAGTTCTGTGATGGACAGCGAACTGACCAAGTGCTCTGGAGACCATATTCCTTCCAGTTCCTGTCCTCCGATGCTAATTCAAGCAAAAGCAGCTGCAAAAGCTGCTGTTCTTTTCCGCCTGCCAGGCGTGGATGTTCCTCCCTCACCTAAGGCCCATACAGCCAGCGCAGCGGCTGGCACTACCAGGTGCACTGCCTTGGGCTACTCACACTGCACTCTATACTGGTATGACTGTCACCACAGGGGGAAAATCCAGTGGTTGTTTCATGGTACAGGGCCAGAGATTACACAGCAATATCTGGGCAGCAAGTAAAAAGAAGAAAAGCCTGTGTTGTTAACATAGAGAGGAGGTAGCAGGTTAGCAGCAGGGACTTTCCCCGCAGACCTCAGTCAAGCAAAATTCACTGTGAAATCTGGCCAGGATGGTAGGATTCCTTACAGCAAAAACTGTTACAGGATCTTTACTGAGCATTTGGACGGAAACTCTGTTCTACATCTTGCATACATTTCTAAAGAGCGTTCGGTATCTCTGGTATAGAATTCTCCGCAGCTGAGCACAAAGCCACATCTTGTATGGGCCTCTGTAATTTGCCACTTTATGCCTTTGAGTTGCAGTATTTATATTTTTTTTGTTAGAGCTAAATAGCACCAGCAGAGGTTAAGATGTCAGCATTTCCACTATAAACCCAGCTCTTTCTGAGAGTTAGGTAACATTTCTTTTATACCACACTATACTGAAATTCTGCCATGTAGATGGTGTCCAAGAAGTAAGGCATTTATTTTCCACCAGTTTTTATTCGAAGTCATTATGGTAGTTAATGGTTTAGAAAAGGTCAAAAAAAGTAAATTCTAAGCTGCTTTTATTTTTTTTTTTCAGAGGCTATTCTTGCATTATCTACGTCAAGAATGGCCTAACATTTCCTGTCTCTTAGCCACTAATATAGACAAACCAAGTGGAGGCAGAATAATTCAATGTCCTGCTTTGGAAGGTTTAAGCATAGCCTTTCTATGTAAAGAATTTCCAAACCCACAGCTCACACTCAGTCATCCAGGATGTTGTGCTATGGAGCACAGTAACACAAGATGTCCAGCCTGAGTAGGTGGGAAATACCTCCACAAGCAAAGGGGGAAGACTCCCAGAGCCTCAACTTAGTATTTTAAGTCTTTGTCAGTAAGTAAGGACACCCAACACCTCAGTGGGAAGAACAGGATGTATGTAGCCCTGATCTCAGTGAGTGGGTGGTGTAACCATCACATGGTGTGGTCTGTGCTAGTGGGCAGTCAATGGGAAGAAGGGACCAAGCTCTCTTAGACCTGCTGGTGAATTTGTGGCTGACAAATAGAAGATACTGTGGGACTAGCAAGCAGCCTTGTCAGAACTGGTCTGAAGGGAAGGATAGTGCATTTGTAGCTATAGTCATTTTGCAATGTTCAACTGTCAGAAGTATATGTAGTCTTGTGTTACTAACATTGCCACAGAAAACGTAAATGTGAATAGTACTGGATTGTTTATACCCTGTGCAGTTACAGAGAGAACATGCCAAGATCCTCAAAGACTTACGTTTCCTCTGTTTCTTTTATCCCACAGGTAATAACTCCAGTCAGGTCAGGACAAGGTTATGTTTATGAATTCCCTTCCAAATACCAGAAGGATACCTACGATATCCCCCCCATTCGCCCTCTCCAAGGGGTAGGTACCAATAGAACTGCCGAGAGCACTGACAGGGCACAAAAGGTGATGAATTTCTACCAGAAGTTTATGAGCAAAGCAAATTCTCTCATTTGCGAGAGAAAATATGTTTTAATTAGATGCAGTGGCTTATTCACAGAGCGCAGAAGTATTTCAAAGTTGTATTTGATGTTGACTAAAATTTGGCAGCACACCAAACGCAAAAGTCCCATTTGTTTTCTGTGTTTTGATCAAAGAGTATATCTAAACAGAATAAACTTGCTGCCTGGGAACATTTTTTTTTCCCTTTGTTGTTGTATACTTGACAGTAATTCACTCAGTAAGGGTAAAATTATTGCCTAGATGAACAGCTACTATGCAGGGAATTGTTTTTACCACATATCTACTGCACCATGTCACTGAACTTGAAATACATCTTTGTTTGGGAGAACACCCTTAGTATTTAATCACCAAGACCACAGATATTGTAGAGTGGATGCTCGCGGGACCTGTAACTCACTCATCAACCCTGCATCTCTTCACGGCATCTTCTCACAGCTCACACTGCACCCGATAAAGCAGATAAGCAAAGCTGACAGGGGCAGCCTTAGTTTCACAGAGTTTAGTTTCTACTAGTACAAGCTTATTCCCCAGTCCCTCCAATCTCCATCAGTAAGGGTATGATCCGTTCTGGTCATGTGAATATACTGCTCCTCTGTTCAACCCAACAGATATCTAATAGACTGGCCTTGATTTAACTCTTGGGATGGAAGTCAGTTGTGACTTCATCTCTCCAGCCTGCCATCCACACAATTGCCCAGAGGGGACCTACCAAAGTGCATTTCCTCCTAACTGTCAAAAATACCGGGCAAATCCAAGCAGCTCTCCTGTATAAAACAAAGTTGCAGAGCTCTGAATGTCTTCAGGCTGTTTGAGAGGGAACAGGGAAACTGAGAAGACTCATCTGAGATCAGAGCTTTCTTGAGGTGACTTGTTTCTCTAACCAGTTTATTCTTTCTCTAGGTATACGACATTCCCCCCACATCAGTTAAGGGGTCTGCACTTCCAGTTCCCATGGGAGAAGGAAAAGCTTTAGGAGTCTATGACATACCACCTGCCAAGGGGGTAAGTATTATGCTGTTTTTCATGTCTGGCCAAAGACACGGTTAAATAAGAGTTCATGTATGATCCTGAAGGAGAAGGAGATTCAGTACTTTAAGGATTTCCTTAGGTTTTTAAACTGTTAAAACTGGTAAAGTGAAGCACTGAATCAAAATTATTAACGTTATAGAGTATGGCTTGATAATTAGACCTATATTATCTTTGTGGCAGCATGGTGCCTTTTTGGATTTTGCTGCTTAGGAGAATTTGTATCAAGATGAATGTTAGAAAGTGAGATATTAAAACTGACATTCAGTCAAACTCACTGTAAGTAGCTGACTCCATTAAGGTCAATGGCATATCTTCCAGCCCAGCATTTTATACGCCATATGGAAGATGTAAAATATCTTGCTACTCTAGCCAAAGGTTTCATGGTTTGCTTTCTATGATTCAGGTCTATGCTACACCTCCATCTGCATGCCGAGATGATACAGGCCTGAGGGAAAATTTGCAGGATTTTTCATCTCCAGTGGGTCACAGTGTAAGAGCAGAAGGAGTATATGATATTCCTCCTCCCATCATGAAAGCAACTGGGAAAGAACTTAATAAATTCT
Organism: Tetrax tetrax; assembly: GCA_009806455.1. NCBI lineage: Eukaryota > Metazoa > Chordata > Aves > Otidiformes > Otididae > Tetrax > Tetrax tetrax. The sequence continues at coordinate 158,147 of WHYT01016348.1, read as the reverse complement.
CTCCTGAGAGCCTTCTGTTACCAGATGGAGTGCCACAGAAACATAATGTTTATGACATCCCTGTGAACCATCAAAACTATTTTCTTGGACAGCAAATTGCACCTCAAAAAGATGTTTATGATACCCCAAGGGGAGCTGCATTCCCAGGACAACAGCCAGGACTCAGTGAAAATCTTATCCGAGAAGGAGGAGAAGGTGTATATGATGTGCCACCACCAGTGCTCCAAGACACTAAAGGCTTGCATGATGTGACTGATGGGATAAATAGGTTGTCTTTCTCCAGCACAGGAAGCACAAGGAGTAACATGTCCACATCTTCAACAGCATCAAAAGACTCCTCTGTCTCATCATCAACTGCACAGGACAAAAGACTAATCCTTGATCCAGACACTGCTATAGAAAGGCTTTATTGCCTCCAGCAGATGGTAGAGACAGCTGTCAATAACCTCATGGCCTTCATTACAGCAGACTGGCGGTCCTATGGATATATGGAGAAACACATCAATGAAATTCACACTGCTGTGGATAAGGTAGAGCAGTCACTGTTGGAGTACCTCCAGTTTGCAAAAGGATCAGCAGCCAATGCTTCCTGCCTATCCGAGTTCAGCCTCCTTAACAAAATGAGGAGGGAGGTGCAAAGGCTGGAGGACTCTCACCAGATCCTTACCCAAACCAGTCACGACTTGAACAGCTACAACTGGTCTTTGAATGTTCTAGCTGTCAACAGACTGCAGAACAAGTGCGATGACCTGGATCGGTTTGTTATGGTGGCAAGGACAGTCCCGGACGATGCCAAGCAACTGACCACTACCATCAGCGTCAACGCAGAGGTGCTCTTCAAACAGGCATTGAACAGCTCACGTTTCAAGAGCATACCAGAGAGTATAACAAACACTCCTGACTATGCATATGACAATCCTCAAATGCAGCGTCATGGAGAAAAAGCACAGAACCACTGTAGTTCCCTTCCTCCGCTCCTGAATAAAGGTCAGCACCCTCACAACACCACCAGTGAGAGCTCGGAAAAGAGCTGGATGGATGACTACGATTATGTTCACCTGCAGGTAGGTAAACCCAACACCTCGTTCCGCATAAGGCCAAATAAAAGTTGTCTGTGGTTTTTGCAGAAGCTGTTTGCAGAAAAGTAGCAATCAGATTGTCACATTAATACATATTCAAGAGTAATTTCACCAGGGTGATTACTTCCTCTCAAATAGGACTGTTGTATACATAATAGCTGTCAGCCTTTTACTCCACCACACTGTCTTTTTCTTCTCCTACTCTTAGTGGTGTGCTACCAAGTGAAAAAGGCAATACGAAGAAGCCTGTTATTTGACCTATGAGTTGTCATTTAGCTCAGGAGCAGTTTTGATTTGACACAGTGTCTTATGTTATACAAAACAGGGGAAAGAAGAATTTGAAAGGCAACAGAAGGAGCTGCTGGAAAAAGAAAATATCATCAAGCAGAACAAAATGGAGCTAGAGCACCATCAGGTATGTTTGCTTAGGTGTGATAATCACATTGAAATGCAGTGTTCCTTGCACGTAAGGAGCACTGGTGAAATAAAGCAGGAGGGGCCCTTCCCTTAGCAGTGTGCAGCTGCTAGCTTCATGGCTGTGAGGTGTGCATGAGTATGCTACACGGTGAAGACAGCAGGTATTAGTCTAGACTAAACAGTGGCTCCAGGTTAGTTTCTTTCCAAGTGGGATTTGTGCTAGTCAGGCTCCACCTTTAATGGATTTATCAACACGGAGGACAAAGGACACACGCTGTCATACTCCAGATGGGAAATGGTGACCGTCAGGATTTTAGCACCTTCTTGGCCCTGTGCATCTGTGTCAGCGATTGCTTATGCTGAAGGCAGCTTAAGTATTTACCGCAGAGTAGCTGTTCTGAAGATCAGCATTTCCACTCTGTTCATTTCCTTGTTGCCACTTGGTAACTGAGGGGAGGCATAACCACATCTCTCAGTGTTTGAATGACATCTCTTGTGGGAGGAATAAGCCTTTCTCTTGAAACCAATTTCCAACCATCTCAATTTAAGAGGCTATTTTTTTTTTTTGCACAACGCAGCATTGTGAGGGGCCTGGTGCATACGTATATTGAAAAGCAGTCTCTATCTCCAAACGTTTACCACAGAGGAGAAACAGATTTCTACAATGTCTACAATAGGTCACAAAGCCAGCTTGAGAACTTACCTTTCCTGACCTGCAATCTAGTCCCTTAGTCACTAGACCACCTGCACATCTGTTCAGCGAACATCAATACCATCAACTTGAATACCATGCTTAACATCGCTTTAAATGCTAAAACTGCAGGTCATATAAGATTGAGGGCTGTTACTTTGCTCTCATATTAATTCTTCAATATGTTGTTGCCATATTGTATGGCAGAAAATTGTACAAGCAGTGCGGAGGTGAGAGTTAAACGTTTGTCATCTCAAAATCCCACAGAGATGACAGCTTTTTAAGGATTGTGTAGGAGTCTGCCACTTGGATTCATCTCTCTCACTTGTGATTTCTGTATATTCCAAATGAGCAACAGCCTGTAAATTCAGGACTTTTTTTTATTTTAAATGCAAATAAATATCTTAGATGTTTTTCTCTTCTGAACTCTGTTTATTTGGATTTATGGTAACCCAAGCACCTGATTACTCCTCACTCTCCTAAATAAAAGATGTTACAAAACATACATACTACTTTTTATTTACCATAAGGTCAATCTAGGATACTTAGGGGTGTCCTGAGGCGTAAGGTGAAATTGTAATACATAACAACGTCTTACAAGAATATTCTTTGAAGAGAGCCTTTTTATTTGCCTTTCAGATCAATCAGTTTCAACGTCTGGAGCAAGAGATTACAAAGCCCGTAGAGAATGACATCTCAAAATGGAAGCCGTCTCAAGCTCTCCAGACTGCAAACAGCACTGCCACTTCCCGTGACAGCCAGCTGCTTTTATTCTATTCTGACCAATGCGAGACTCACTTCAACTCCCTTCTAAATGCCATCGACGCCTTTTTCAGTTGCATCAACGCTTCTCAGCCTCCCCGAATCTTCGTGGCTCACAGCAAATTTGTCATCCTGAGCGCTCACAAACTTGTGTTCATTGGGGACATGCTCACGAGGCAAGTGACAACTCAGGACATACGCAACAAAGTGATGAACTCCAGCAACCAGTTGTGTGAACTGCTGAAGAGTGTTGTCCTGGCTACCAAGATGGCTGCCTTGCATTACCCCAACACAGCAGCCCTACAGAAGATGGTGGACCGAGTAACAGAACTGTCCCGTCACGCACAGTTGTTCAAACTCTCATTGGTCCAAATGGCATCCTTATGAAGCGCAGTGGAAACCAGTTCGTGAGCAGCAAAACAGAAAAGCAAACAAACTGGAGCTATTTCTATTTTTTATGTAATTTTTTTTTTTAGATTTTTTTACAAAATATTTTAAATACATGCTTCTGTGTTAGAGAATCTAATGAAATCAGGGATCTGGGAATATATCTGGTTTTGTATTATGTTTCTAATACACATTTAGATTTGTATACACTGCGTATATGTATATTTTGCTACATTGCCTAAAACATCAATTAAGCACCTTAAAAATCATGTGTCGGGTAAGCAGTACCTATGTTTTGTATATACTGCCTGTTTCCTCAGTATATTTGTTAACTGGATGCTGCACTCTTCTTGTTTCATTCCATCTTGATTTTGGCACATGGACTTGGTTGTGAAACCTACTTGTAGCAATCTGTGGAAGTGTAATGGTTCTCATAGAACTCCGTTCCCTTCTTAGAAATTACTTCCTATAGGTTAGTTCCACGAAATTTAACTCTCCTCTTGATGTTACTTTGTTGTGTACAGCATGCGATCATTCTGACTAGCATATGTGCACAACTACAACAAGCAATACATCAAGCAAGTCATACAGCATTTGGGAGAAAAGCATTTTTAGGCCATATAAGAAACTGAACTTTCTAAGGAGGAAGGCAAAATTGTATATATTGAATATCTTACGGCATTCAGATTTTGCTATTTCTAATAACTGTGCAACATGGGATTTCAGAACGTGGATGGATTCCCAGCAATGTAAATTCACACATGTTTACCTTCTATGTCCTTGCATTGGCAATTAAATTTAACCGTCAGGCTCAAAAGCCTTATTGTTCATGAACTCAGGTTTATCCTGAGAGCATCCCAGCATCTATTGGGCTCATCTTTGAGGCTGCACATGAGTGTTGTCTCAAAACACCAATCCCTTCCAGAGGAGTTAACATCCAATTGTAATGCATATGGAAAGAAAACAGCTTAATTTGAAATAATAGATATTTAAACATCTCTATAGCATGTACAAAATTTAGTTAAGAAATAGCACTGATTTTTCTAGGACATATTCTCGGAATTAATTGCATCTGTTGCAGTTCTGACTTCCATTCCATTCCATTCGGCTTTTTTTCCAAGTTCCGTTCCATGGGTGCTGGTCCTTCTGCACTACACGGTTGCCAAAAATGACCTCCTGTTTTAATGGGGCCATTCCATCAGTAAGTACACACAATCCCGCCCAGTAATTTTCAATTTAGACCCTTAAAAGTTGTTAGCAGAGTGGTAGACTCCTTTAGAAATGTCATGTATGCTGGCTGCTCCAAAACACAGATAAGCTCATTTGTCTTTGGTGTCTTTTGTGAACCCCCTAAAAATAAGCCACAGAACGCCATTTGCCTGTGGTCCTCAGACTAAAAGCCATGCTTCGAAGTGAGCAATAGCTCAGGTAAATTCCAGGCGATTCTGGCATTTTTAAAGCAGAACACTACTGTCCTTGCATCATCCAAGGTAGTCCCACCGTGATGTGTTCTGTGCAGTTGCATCAGCAAGCAGATCACTGATAAATACACAATCCTGAGATCAGTAGCACCTAGAAAACGTGCACTTCTGCCTAACTTTTTGCTTTCCCAGTTTGTATCCAAACTTGTGCCTTACTGAAGTGAGATTTGTTGTCTTAGGTAACAAAACCATTTCAGCAGTGTATGAAATCTTGCAGCCTTAATGTATTGTCTGAGAGTGAAGACCACCCTTAGGGTACCATAATGTCGCTTCCAGAGTCTGCCCTGGAAGGGCAGTGGGAGCCAGCACAACCTCAGCTGGCCCAGAATCAACTTCAGGGCTTGGCTCTGGTGTAAGATCCAGAAAGGGCAGTTACACTATTGTAACCGATAGCCAGTTGCCAAAAAACAGTTCATGTGAACCTGTTTTGTACAGGTGTTGTTTGGGATTCTTTGGGATTTCCATGTCCATTTTTTTTCGTTGTATATTCTTAGACGGTGAAAAAGTGTTTTGAAGCTTAGTGGTTATGTTGATAGTTCGTGCTTTCAAAAGGAGAACCTTTATTGCAAGCCTGTATTACAGTTCGTTATCTTGTAGAGAGTCATTTTAAAATTATTAAATTACTAGCTTTTTTATATATAAAAGGCAACACTTGGTCTTATTTTTTCTTGTTTCAGAGTCCTCTAAGCATATTAAAAGGAAATATTGCTGCTTACTAATACTATCAAAGCCATTCTAAAATGAGGAGTTCGCTGTCCATCTTTTCACTGCTCAGTACTTGTAGTCTGAAGTTGAGGGTACAAGAGGAAGGGACAGAAAGCTTCTCTGCCTGTCCAGAAGAAGCAGGTGAAGCATTTATCCAACTCATCCACGCAAGGCATTGAGTCCAAAATAAAATCATCAGGGCCTACAGCACACCAGGCCTCACTCCTGCCCTGTTCCCAGCATCTATTCCGTCTGTGTGAGCTGCGTCCCAAACAGCCTCATCATAGCACAGGCACTGGTCCTTCAGGTGCACAAGGCAGTCCCTCAAGACAATGCCAGGGTAACGTGGGGTTGCAGGACGTGGATGTGACTGTCCACCCATTCTGGCAGCTCCCCCACTCCCGTATTTACTGGTGAAACCACGCAGGAACTGGAAGAGCAATTTTGCTCAGTGTAGCCATCCTTCCCCCACAACCTGATGGTAAGAGCCAAGTTGAGCATTTTCTGGTTGTGGGTTCCATCTCAAACAACCACATGGCTTTAAAGATCATGGAGTCTTTCCCAAAAGTTACTTTCCCATTTCACTGTTGCCGAGGCACTGCCCTACCTGCTGTCAAGCACTCTGTGTGTGTAAGGAGGAGAGAAAAAGCCTGGGACTGGCTTTGTGCTTGCGCTGACAAAAGACATTCCTGCTGGGGAGTGTAAGTGCAGTGAAAGCCTTGAGAGCAAAGAGCCTGGTTTGGCTCGTTGTGTCCTCACAAGGGGACAGCGGGTGATGCAGGGTTGCTTCCCACGAGTGCTCCATTTTGTTCTGCTAAATTTAAAAAGATCAACTAACAACAAAGGAGGGACTGGGCAACCAAAACGGTTCAGAATAGAAACCAGAGCCTCTTTGCTTTCCCCCTTGAGCCACAGAGTCCCCACCCAGTTACCAAGAAACTGCTGCTGTTTGGCAGCCAAGTTGATGGCCAGTGTGAAATGACTGTCTGATGTCCAGTGTGGGGAAAAAAAATGCCACTAGCGCGAGGCAGATGTGGAACACACTTGGCTCCTTATTCCAGACATTCATTCATTTTAATTAGAAAAATGCTTCCTTTCTTTTCCAGGATGATGAGTGAGGGAGAAAGAGGAGAGACAAAAGCCACCCTTGAAATGGGTAGGTTTTAGAGAAATTATGAATTCATACTGATATATGACACAGGATGTACTTCATTGTGCCCCATACTGCACAGCCCCCTGCTGCTACCTCTTCCCGTTCTTGCAAGCCAGGGCCACGCAGCTCCTACGTTTTCATTAGCTGTGCAGTACTGCAACCTTGGCAAATCCACTGTCTGCCGTTCCAACAAGGGCAACAGGGGTGATGGAAACCAAAGCTCCCACACCAGCACCTGTGGCTAGATTACACTCCAGCATCTTCACATCCCCTGTAACTTCTAGACCCTAGAGCTTTTGGCACTCTCAGATGTGTACACCTGGGCTATGTTTCAGAAATGTCCCTCCACATCTACTGCCAGCATTCCTAGGAGTATTCCTACACCAATAACACCTTCCCTCTGCCCACAAGCCAAACATCTGTAGCTGTTCTGCTTTAAATCCAGCTTTTCCCTGTTGAACTCCACTTCCAGGCTGCCTACTCCGCTTTAGCATGTCTCAGTTTCAATCAAAAGACTTTAAAAACTTGTAGGATTTACTCCAAAGGTAGTTCTTAACCCCCCGTTGCCCCTTTCTCCCCTCACAATGTTCATGCATTAGTTCACATCTAGACAGGAACATTTCCAGGGCAAAGACAGGGTCTTGCCAGTCTCAGAGGACAAGGCAGAGCATTCCTCCCAACTCTGAAACTTGTTTCAAATGCAATGTATACATGTGGTTCTTAAATCAACTCAGCCCTTTTTCTGCCAGAAGATTTTCCATCTCAGAGATGGACTATCCAGACAATGTGGATTTTTTTTTTTTTAAGTATTTTTTTTTCTGTTTGTATCCAAATTCCACCTGAGACAGCAGTTTTCTGTTTGAGGAGCCCTGGATATAGCTACCTGGCTTTTCAGCAGTCTATAGCTGTATCTAGTGCTATAAAGTCACAGAATCATAGAATGGTTTGGGTTGGAAGGGGCCTTCAAAGGTCATCTAGTCCAACAGCCCTGCAAGGAGCAGGGATATCTCCAATCAGATCAGGTTGCTCAGAGCCCTGTCCAACCTGGCCTTGAATGTTTCAGTCAGTTTCACTTCCCTTTCAAAGTCCACCCTGTTCTTCTGACTCAAACAGGACATTGAATCTGGGCTTGACAGTACCTGTATAAACTGAACAGTGGCAGGAGGAACATCTAATCCAGCCTTACCATAAACCTGCTGACTTCAGAGGGAGCAGGAGTGACAGGAAGCTTAACCTCCTGGGAGCTAGCATGGGGGCTAGTACAGGCTCTCTTACTTAGTAGCTGGTACCACCTCCATTTCCCTCTACTGAACTGCCCAGAGGCAATTTGACTTTGATTAAATTAGGGATAAATTTTGAGTGCAGCTCACAGCATTAGCAAGGCCTGATCATGCTGGACATGCTGCCGACCTTTGGAATAACTTAGGAGACACAAGTACATTGTTCTCCATTCAAAAACCAAATATTTAGCCTTAGGAGAGCATACGAAATAGTCAGTCAGCAGCCTGACCTTGCAGGAGACACCTTCCCAAGGGATTACTTTGTGCCTCTGGAGAGCTGCCGCACTCAGAGTGGGGTGCTCCTCATCCCACCACCTTCCAAGGTAGGACCATCTAGGCTTGGCCTCCGAGAGCAAAAGACTAACAAGGGCAGTTTCAGGTTAAAACATCAGGGCATGGCTGGGCATGCAGGCTGCTGGCTGTTGCAGAGTCCTTGTGTTCTCTTTAGCCTCACAGGGCAGCAGAAAATCCAGGGTTTTCAGTTCCGTGGCAAGAAGCAAGGAGACAGAAGCTCCTTGTGCCTTCCGATAAACCCATGCCTCTACCACAACATGGTCTTGGCACACAGTTGCTGCGAATTTCTGAGCAGGAGGAGCTGGAATGCTCCAAGGGAGAGGCAATGCTGAGCAGAACATGACTTTCCCATCTCTCCTGGAGTTAAATTCACAATAATAACCTCCTCACAGGAGCTTGTGTTTCAATGCCATCCTTTCAGCAGACAGCATCGGGCTGGGCTCAACCCAGAATGCATCTGCAGTTTCCTTTCTTCTCTTTGCACCCCTCTGGGTTTAACTTGTGGACCCCCACAAGCAGAGTCCATCAAGTCAACGCTCCTCATAGGAGTGTCTGCCTTGTTGTTATCGAACCCTCCACCTCCATGAGTCCTCCCAGTTGCTGCCAAGGGTGAAGCCCGGCGCTGCTTTAGCTGCGATGGATTTGGCATACCTACCACCTCCCTAACAGGGGTTTCTTCTTCTCTGCAGAACACAAAGAGACATGGTATCTTTTTCTGTACAGGCAGCAAATGGTTAGATCAGGCTGACTACAGCAAAAACAGAATGGGGAAGCACAAAGTATTGGGTCTCCAGGAGATATATAAAGCTCATCTCATCTGCAAGGCGCTGCCTTGGCTTTGCGGCACAAGCAGCCGCCGCCACAGCCGCCTCCGCACACAGCGGGCTCCCAGAAGGCTGCAGATACCGTAAGCCCAAACAAAACATCACGATTCCCTGGTTCCACACACACTTGTGCCCACGGGGTATCAGCTTCTGTCATCCAAGAGAGCGATGTAAAAAATCTTGCTGTTGGGTGGGGGAGTTGTCCTCTGAGATAGGGGCAGGGGGAGTTTTCTCTTTCCCTATAATTTCCCTAAATTACAGGAAAAAATAATCAGAGCTCTTTCCTTGATTCAAAGCTGCAGGAAACCAAATCCAAGAGGCCATTCGTGGTCAGTTAGCTTTATCTCGGTCAACACCGCAGCCAGGGCTGCCCAAACCATTGCCAACCAGGACAGCGCAACGACAACGTCCCAGAAGCATCTGCTATTTATACAGATTTGAGCTTGGTTGAATGAAGGTTGCAGTGAAGGACAAGCAGAAGAATCTGAAAGAGGAGAGCAGAGGGGAAGGAAGGGGAAAAAAAAAAAGGAAAAAAAAAAAAAAAAAAAAAAAGCAGCCTGTTCTGGCTTTAGATTGTCTTGTAGAAAGGAATCAAGGAGTATTTTAAATCTCTTGGGGCAGGTAGAAGGCTCTGTAGCATTTCCCTGTGCAGTGATTCAAGTCTGGCTTTATTCTCAGTTGAGCTCAAAGAAAAAGCTGCAAGGGTGAGTGGCCATGAACAAGCGAAAGAAAAAAATGGACTTTTACTGTTTTTTTTCACCCTGTGCTTTGTTTTTTCATGAAGGATGGTAGGAGTATCCCACCCAAAAGCCTTTTATCTCAGGACATGTTTTGAGCTGGAAACAGGTACCTGTAATTAACTTGCATTCCAGAAGGGGAGAAGTTAACTTATTTGGCTTTTCTTCATGCTGCATTTCAAAGAGAAATTAATTTTTTGATAAATGAGAATGAGCACATGCAATGTGCATTCTGCAGTGCTTGACTTGCAGTTATATTCGAGCCTGACTGCTCAAGACACGGCTTTTGGTTGTCCACTCGCAGATTTTCTTAAGGAATGAGTGCAGTCATGCTGGCAACTTAGAATTATAGAATGGTTTGGGTTGGAAAGAACCTTTAAAGGACATCTAGTCCAACCCCTCTACAAGAAGTAGGGAAATCTCCAGCTGGATCAGGTTACTCAGAGCCCCGTCCAACCTGGCCTTGAATGTTTCCAGAGATGGGGCATCCACCACCTCTCTGGGCAACCTGTTCCACTGTTCCACCACTCTCAGTGTAAATTTTTTTTTCCTAATATCTTATCTGAATCTACCTCCCTTCAAAACAGGAAGGGCTGAATCACCAAGGAAAGCTAAAGGACCTTCATGAAATTGAATAGTATTTAATTTTGAACTGAGGGTTTCAAAATTATTTTCTGACAAAGTGAGTTTGCTTTATTTTACTAGTCAGAAACATTTTGAGAAAGACCTTTTTCATTTACTTTGTCCCACTTACATATGCCTCATCCCATTTATGTCTGGGTTTCCCCCCACTGCTCCCAGTATGAGGATGACACAATTGCAAACAATATGTACCCTACATGGTGAGGACATACATCTACCTGAATGAGTTTTCACATTTTTGTTCTTTTCTTCACAATATTTAGGAACAAACCCTCCAAACTCTCTTATTCTCAATGCTTTATTTAATGACACAAGCAAAGCCTTCCACTGGCAAGAAACTGCCTGTGCCATGAACTGCAGGGGCAGCTGGCAGCTCAGGAGTAAACAGCCAGGTATTTGGGCACTGCACTCATCAGCAGTTCGCTAGACTGGAAAGCATCAAGGTACTCACAAGCTGCTCTCATACTGCAAACCAATGCTACTACTATCAGAGAAAACACCCACTTGGAGGCCAGCATGAGATGCCAGAACATCACCGTGCAATCCATACTCCTGCAGTTGACTCATTTTCCATCAGATGAAGCTGTCTCAGGTTGTGCTACCATGGAGGGTGATCCCACAACTCACATATTTCATATGGAGCCATTACACTTCATCAGCTACTTGTTAAGGGGGCTCTGCTACAGATAACTTTCTGCTTCAAGTCCCATAATAAGGCAGTAGCACAAAAGCCAAAAGCTTTGGAGCTACATGTCCAACCCCCTTCAGTAGAAAATGCCGACCTCTGCTTCCAAACAAGACAATTCTCCATGCCCTGTGAACATTGCTTAGTTTCCCATCCTTAAAAAAAACCAAATCAAGTAGAAAAGCAAGAAACACTGTTTTCTACCTGAAGAGATCCATGGCTTCCTTGGGGGTGATGGCATGACAAACACCAAGGAGAGCACTTCATCAGACTCCTTGCCTCAGCGATGCTTCTTTTCCACAGACACAAAGATGAAGGCACAAGCCTTGTGCACAGAAAAGCCACAGCTGTGGCCCCATCACCAGCTAAGATGTATCTATTTTTAAAGCTCACTCCATGCACACAGCAGTGAATCCTCCAGGCCTTGACTTGTCTTTAGCCCTTACACTTTAGGTAGAGAGCTTAAATTAATAAAAAAAAAAGGTTTTCTAAACCCTACCTTTTGCATATTAGGAACACTAATTAGCTTTTCACTGCTTCCTTACATAGGTGAAAACAACTACGTGGAGGGTGGGACAGTCTCACACGTGCTGATTGCAGCACAAAGCCCAAAAGCAGAGCCCAGCTCTGACCTCTGCCAGCCCTGCTCAGTGTGCTGAGCATCCCAGGCAGAAACTCTTCATCAGGGTCTGTTGTGATAGAATAGGGGATAATGGTTTTAAAATAGAGGGAGGTAGATTCTGATTAGACATAAGGAAAAAAAAAAATTTACAATGAGGGTTGTAGAACACTGGCACAGGTTGCCCAGAGAGGTGGCGGATGCCCCATCCCTGGAAACATTCAAGGCCAGGTTGGACAGGGCTCTGAGCAACCTGATCTGGTTGGAGATGTCCCTGCTCCTTGCAGCGGTGTTGGACTAGATGACCTTTGAAGGCCCCTTCCAACCCAAACCATTCTATGACTCTAAGAACTGTGCTGTTGGAGGAGGCTGTGGTGCACGTGGCCCCATATTCTGTTTCTGACAGGGGCAGATGGGTCTGTTCAGGGTAAACTCACAAACCTGACTCTCCCTGGTGCTTGCAATCATTGGACCAGGGCTCCTAGGAAATACAGCCCTGCCTATACCTCTCACTACCCTATGAACTTGGGATTTGCGCATGGAAGTATCCATTAACCTATCTGCAGGTTCATTAACGTATCTTTGTGACATACTGTGGCAGCAGGTTGCAGGTTTTTGTCACCTACTGTATGAAGCACATTTGTTTATCTACATGTGGGACATCTCAAGAAACCTGTTGCTGTGGCCACCACTGAAGTACTTGGGGTTCCTAGAAAAAAAAACCTGTTCCTGTCAGGTTCCTATACCTAGAAAGAGTGCCCTCAATCTGTTTTGTCCTCTTCCCAGAGAAGGGAGCACACACTGAACCCTGCCAGGCCTACACTCTCCTCCTCGCAGCACGCTTTCTTCATTTCCTGAGGACAGGGTCACCCCGCTCTCCCTTACAATTACTCTTGAAGCATCCTCCAGTCCTGGTTAAAGTATGGATGATGAGCACATCTCACACAACATGAACTGAGAGGAAGGGTATCGGAGAGGGGAGAAAAACTGGTGCGATTTTGTTCCCTGATGTGATGGATGGATCCTAGAGTCCTTTTCAGCAGAGGTCCTGTGCCCCCAGCAGCGTTCCTGCTCCCCGTGGAGCTGCCTGCTGCCAGGCAGAGCTGTGGTGTAGGAGCCAGTGTCACCCTCAGCAGTGCTAGGTGATTACAGACACGCCAGTTTTTAATCCCAATGCATTTATTCTCAGTCATGAGTTACATCCTTAGCCAAGCACTAAGGATCATTAACATAAGGCAGGAGCCCTCCAGACCCAAACAGCAGACAGACTCTTCAGACACACACCTGCACAACTGGGATAAGCCTTGTTTTCCTGGCAAGCCATATAGACTGAAAAAATAATTAAATTAAAAAAAAAAATGCCAGCAGCTCTCTAAGTGTAACTGTTAGATCTGCTAATGGGCACTCGCTGTTATTCCTAGGTAACAAATGAGGGGCTCAAAAAAGGGAAAATAGGTTTCTCCAAAGCTTTTTGCAACAAAGTGCTTCCCTCTGTCTCCCTTAGCCCAAATGCAGAGATTCATCAGCAGGACAACTCAACAAGGCTCCCACTGTATCTATATCTCATTGCTCTTCTCAACGATTTCCAGTGTTTAATACAAAGAAAATGTGACATAGGATCTCTGCCCCCAAGTCTAATATTAATAATGGGGGGAACATTTTAAAGTGACTTGATCATGAGCCTTTGTTTTACCTGCTCAGGAACCAGCAGAATTTGGACCAGCTCGGGTAGGGTGGCATTTCACCTCACATCTCTGCAGTGAAACCATGAGAAGCATGAGGACACGCAGCTGTGAATTGGTTTTGACAAGATCTGGACAGCAGGCAGCTTGCCCTTGCGATTAGAGTAGGTGAAAAAAACCACAAACCCAAACAGTTTCTTTAAGCTGCTGTGTATAATGTTACAGTATGTTTGTAACCCTGAGACGTGAAGAAATGCTTCTCTGGTGTGTTTTGATTTTTTTTTTTTTTCTTAAATAAGGTGAGAGGTGAGGAAAGCAGATCCCTCTTGGCACTTTTGAGACCTTCTTTCCCATGGCAGATAATTTTTGAGATCCCTTTCCTTTACAAAGCAAAATCCAGCATTCCTCCCGTGCCGCAGAGCAACGCGCAAGCCTCCCTAGAGACGGGATTCCATGTGTCCCGCAGCTTTTTTGCCATGAAGCATACAGCCAAACAAGGAGCAGGCCCAGCCTCTGCAAAGGAGCTTCCCTTGTACCTCCCAGCCCTACGGAATCCCAACAGAATTACCAGAAACGGCGACAGCAAACGCAAAGGTGCTCAACGGCGTTGGCCCTGATGGACGTTCAACGTTGCTCCTGCGAGGTCGACCATCCACCTGCAAAGCTTGAAGGTCCGCGCCATCTAGTGGTGAAAAACCACCCCCAGTCCTCCTTTTCTACCAATCTTTGACACTAAAATCCTCCGGAGTTTCACACTGGATCTGCACAAACACATTTGGTGATAGGAGGCGTTCAACTGCCCGTACATGATGTTAAAATACTCCAGCACAGAGGAGAGGAAATTGGTACGACATACGGCAAGCTACCCTCCTCTGCAGTGGTTCTGAGGACGCAGGGTACACGTACCTTCTCGTTTGGAAACTCAGCAGCCGTCTGCATAGAAGGCTGGGAGCTTTAATGGGGTGGGGGTGGAAGTCAGCTGCGTGAACTGTACGGCACACACAGACCCAGGCACGAGGGAACCACAGGCAAGTTCCCCTCTGTCCACAGCCCCCTGATACAGGAGACCTTCTTACCCTCCTGAGTTTAAGTACGCTGCCAGCATTCAGGATGAGTCCCTGTGGCAGTACACACAACGCACGCTAGCAGAGAGGGCTACACTACAAACGGTATGTGCAAAATACTTGGACAATGACCCCAAAGTGGCCATATTACGGCCCCGTCCCATCCTCCCCTAGATATTAGTGTCCCTTCGCTACCAAAGTTAAAGGAATATTATTGAGTGCACCCTCAACAAGTTCGCCGATGACACCAAGCTGTGTGGTGCGGTCGACACGCTGGAGGGAAGGGATGCCGGGATGCCATCCAGAGGAAATTTGACAGGCTGGAGAGGTGGGCCCATACAAACCTCAAGTTCAACAAGGCCAAGTGCAAGGTCCTGTAACTGTGTGGGGGCACTCCCAAGCACAAATACAGGCTGGGCAGAGTGCATAGAGCAGCCCTGAGGAGGACTTGGGGGTACTGGTGGACGAGAAGCTCAACATGAGCTGTCAACGTGTATTTGCAGACCAGAAGGCCAACCGCATCCTGGGCTGCATCAAGAGGAGCATGGCCAGCAGGTTGAGGGAGGTGATTTTCCCGCTGTACTCTGCCCTGGTGAGACCCCACCTGGAGTACTGCGTCCAGTTCTGGAGCCCCCAACATAAGAAGGACACGGACCTGTTGGAGTGAGCCCAGAGGAGGACCACAAAGATTATCAGAGAGCTGGAGACCTTTCCTATGAGGACAGGCTGAGAGAGTTGGAGCCTGAAGAAGGCTCCAAGGAGACCTTATAGTGGCTTTGCAGTACTTAAAGGGGGCCTACAGGAAAGACAGGGAGAAAGTTTTCAGCAGGGCCTATAGTGAAAGGATGAGGGGTTATGGTGTTAAAATAGGAGGTAGATGTAGACTAGGTATAAGGAAAACATTTTTTACAGTGAGGGTGGTGGAACACTGGCACAGGTTGCCCAGAGAGACTTCTCCCCCAGATTTACACAGCTGAAGCTCCTCCAAAGGTGACACTACCCCAAGAGCTGTCAGACATTGACACTAGTTAGTTCTGTTCACTCCATGATGCTCCTCTGTCCACCCACAGGTTCATCTTGCTATTCCTTGTGCCTGAAGTAGAGTCCAACATCGCTACACATCGACGTAAGCCCTAGACTTCATGCAAACCCTTCTTGCAGGCAGTCTACGAAGCTGAGTGAAAAAGCCTCCATTCTATCCATCTTTCAGAGAAAACACTTTATTGATTACAAACACCCACCAGGATAACAGAGATGGTCAAAACACAAAAGCTTCTGACCTACATGAAGAATACATCTAATTTATGTCTTTACACTGAAACTTCCAGTCTAATCTCACAGAAAAAATCTTCATATAAGTATTACTCAAGCAAGATGGAAGATTGCTTGTGTTTTACAAAGACTGTGTATTTCAATTGTGTAGAGTCAAGGCCACAGGAGACTGACAGCCCACAAGTGCCCGTGGGGAAGGAGCAATATCAGCGAAAAACAGCCTTTGGTTGAATTTTGGGCAGAGCAAAGCTGTACAATGGCACTTTTATTCATTCCACTGGAGCAGACCATTAAGTGTTTCTTTGGGATTGGTACCGAAGTAGAAAAGCAAGCCTTTTATAAGCATCTGATAGCGGTAGCCCATCACCAATCATTCCCACGTGTATTAGCCCTCCAAACACACCCCCACACATGCAGCTCAAACTTTCTGAAGTCAAAAGTGCTCAAGATACATGATGCCACAGCATTTTACTGTACTCAGTAGTGTGTTTTTACAAGTGGGAAGAATAGGACAATAGCAAAACAGCTCATTCTCTCAAGATTAAAGATCTTTTATATCTTTTTTTTTCCCTCCAAAATCTTCTTTTAATTTGTTATTTTTCAATAAAAGAACTCAAAATTCAATTTATGAATTTTGCTTAACAGAAGCAGTCAGGGATGAAATACATTCTCATTTCCTTTTCCTTTTCTTCATTTCTAAACTAGAAAAAATCCTACTTTACAACACACTTACTTTGAGATAAACTACAAAGTCTACAACCATTCTTAAAAGTATCAATAACAAAGGAGGAAGGAGGTGGCTTGATTTTTGTTGGGTTTGTTTTGTTTTAATTGCCGAAATGAAATTACAACTTTCACGAGTAAGGCAGAAAAAAACCCCACCTTTAATAACTATGGCTCTACGAGATATACTCTAACCTGTTCTTTAAGATGAATTCAGTAGGTATTACACCAGCTAGAACGTGACTTTTGACAAGTCTTCTTTTGTAGTGTTGTACACTCAAACAAGCCTTATTCTGCAGGAAAAATCCCATTCCAAAAAAAGCCAGAAAACCACTCGGGAAAATATGAATATCAAGTCTGGTTACTTTATTTTTCATCTGTGCAGTCAGTTAAAAAGAACAGTTAATGATGAAAACGGACAACCACAGAAGCTTTAGGTACAGTATCGTAACACTCAAGAAGCAAATGACCACATTGAACACATTCTTTATGCTGATAATCTCCAAACAAAACAGAAGTACACACACAGGTCTAGTTCAGTGTAAAACCTGATATTAAGCAGCAAGTTGCTCACAGATTGCAGCGCAGCATATGGCATTTACTGCAAACAGCTACAGCAGCAGTGCTCAGTGGATGAACTGCATAGAATTAGCCTCATGGGCAAACGTTCAATCACCATGAAAATAACCTTAGTGGCTCCCTAACAGGTCTCAACTATGCAATTCAGCATGAGCAAAATTGTTTACGCTCCTCAAATTTTAGCAATAGCTTTCGTATTTTTTTCCACCAGTCTACACTGTGTTTGTTCCAGCCTTCATTACAGTAACTGTTTTCAATTAACCGTCACATACAACATAGCTAATTACTGCTTATTCAAAGTTACACAGCTCCTGCAACAGAGGTGATATGACTATATTTAAAATAAGAACCCATAATACATTCAAGAGAATGGCTGCAACAATAAGGCAACGTACAGTTTTAAAACCAGATTCTGTTAAACAAAACAAGACCAACTGTGTAACCTGTTGCCTTCATAAAGTTTCAGACTTGAACGGGTCAACTCGAAGTTAAGTGCTTACCCACCAGTAACATGTCAGAAGTACATTGGTAAAAATATTCGAAGACATGAGTATATTGGACTGCCAGCAATCACAACCCAGGTCTCATCACAAGCACGCTTTCACACATACAGCTTTGCTTTTACAGGTTTGCGTGAAGTGCCCTGTACAAAGATTTTTATACAGACTCCTTCAGGAAAAACTATGCATTGACAGAAGACATCAGCATTCCAAAATTCTTCCAAATCACATAATATAAGTCTTTAATTATCTTATTAGTAGCAGGCCAAAGTTATACACTACTAGGCAGACAGCATTATTGGCAGCTATGCCACAGCAACATTAAAAAAATAGCATCTGCTGTTTAAAAAAAAAAGAAAAAAAAAAAGAGACTGAAAATAACTTTGGGGAGTGAAATGTACACCTACATACAGCAAGGAGGGGAGTGGGAAGTTGTTTGGCTAGAGCAGATGAGCTACCCAGAGGTTCCACGTCCATCTTATTGCATATTTGATCAGTGTCAGCATTCAAACCCACATGGATTTTTCCTTCATTAACTTGCTCCAGAGTCTTGATTCTTCACCTTTACAGGTACCCTGACTAGCTATGTATATTGCTGTAACTTCACATTTCCTCACAGCTACTAGAAGCAGAAACTGTGTTTGCTATTACTTATCTCAGCTGGGGACACTACAAGCATCAGCTTTTTGCCCTCTTCTGTGCGCTAAAGTCTAGGTAAAAACTGAAGTGCAGAGGAGTGCCCATATTCTACGTCAGTATAAAAAAAAAATATTATTTATTTGTAAGCCTATATTAGCAAAGTTCATGACAAAGATGCCTCTTAAGAAAAGTGCACCAATACTTGGTTAGCACTGCTAAACTGAAAGTCTCATCATGTGAAAAGACACACAGACACAAGAATATTGTGACATTTAAGTTGTGCAAGGCAAACAACTGAAAGCAGCAGAGAATGGAATCTGATCGCTCTTGCTCGGTTTGAATAAACAAGAGTTTTACTAATTAAAAAAAAAAAAAACCACCACAAAAAAACCCACATCATTAGGTATTCCCTTGCCAGCAGATAGGGCAGAGGAAGGCAATGATTAATATTTCTACGTGTGTTTAAAAGATATGTGCACAGCACTGCCTAATCATGCTTGAAAATGTAACCCTGTAATACAAAGCACGCTTACACATACATGCTAGTAAACAAAACAAAGATTTCTAGTCTCCAAAGGAAGGTCAGGGCTGATCTTACATATTTTAATACTGAAAGATTCAAATCATTTTATGAAGTGAATGCTTTCATTAGCTTTTGAACAGTATTCACAGATGACAAATTAAAACATAAAGGCACTAACAGAGTGCTGTTTTCCCAGATGCAGGCCTACTTGATGAAAAAAAGCTAAATGTTGCTGGTTTTAGCCATATAAACAAAACAAATCACAAGTTTTGGAAGTCATAGGTTTAAACTTCTTAACAGCTCAAAGTACAAGACCGATTTTGTAGTCCCATTTAATATTTTTTTTTATACAAGCAACGATGATCCAAACACCCCCACATATGCAAGTTTTGAGAGAAAAAAATGAAGCTGTTCATGACAGGACATGTTGGCAGTTCTCTCTTACACACGTCAGAGGTGGTACATGCATGTTCCTCCTTTTTCAAAGATCTCATGCATCAGTCTTCAGAGTTGCCACATAAACAGAAGTGGAGCGCTTCATTCTGAAGTGCAGTGTCAAAATCGCTGTATAACTCATTCTCAAAGAAAACAGGAGCAACCGTGTTTTACCAGTAAAAATCAGTAAGTCCTCCAACAAACATGAGGTACCAAATTCATTGCTATAACACTATCAAAGTGTTACAGCGATGTCTACCAAATTGGTCAGAATGCCTTAACTGGTTCCGGGAAAGAAGTTACATCAGGTACCATATACCCGACGCAGAGGCGTACAAAGTGAACTAGAGAAGTGCTTAGTATCCAAAAGCCAAAGATAACACTTGAGAATACTAAACAGTAAGTGCATAACCTAGGCACCTTCCCCTCTCCAACACAAGTTGGACTTAGACTAAAAGGTTCAGGAGAAACGTACAGAAACCTAGCTGGACTGTTTAACCTGTAACCCTTCTTATGTCAAAACCAAGAAAACAGGTCTTACCACCCGATTCCCTTTTTTTGCTTTGTTTTTTTTTTTTAAAAGGAGATAAAAACCTCCAAATCATGTGCATTTAATATTGATTTTTCATCTTTCATTTATACTTTATATATAAGAACATAACTAAAATCTCGCTTTAGAATACTTTCTAAAGCAGGATATTCTTTCAACCGTTTTTCAAGTTCACATGCATTCTCAAAGTTGAAGAAAAAAATATATATTCATATATAGCTAAGGAAATATAACTCAATCTCACTATATGTAGTTACAGTGCTGTAAAGAAAAAATAATTTAGAAGCCATTTCAATTCTGAAATGTTTACTGTGTTCAGACTAATGCAAAGGCTAAGCCTATGGTCCAGGACCTGGTTTTAATCTGTCTGCAGAGATAGGAGCTACAGCAGCTCATCATTTTTGCCGTGGAGATTTCTCTCCACCCTTCCTTTCTTTCAGCATTCTATGACTTGCTGCTGAAGCCCTCCCTGAACCTCTACCGAAGTAGCGTATATTGGTAGTTTAGAAGTAAAGGTCCACAGGTATTACTATTACCTCTCAAGTCAGTTTTTCAGTAAGATCAGACCACTGAACAACACAGTGCAGAGGTGCTTAACCATTCATAGTTAGTCAGAACTTCAACGGAGTACTTTAAGTTGTGTCTTCTGTAGGCGCCCTTCGCTGTCGAGCAGATTTCTGTCTGCCTCTGTGAGGCGAGGGTGGAGTCTCCTGCTCAGCTTCCGTCTCTGAAGGCTCGTTGTCTCCCTGCTGGGACCCCGTATCACCTATCAATTCTCTCAGGAATTTGAACTTAGACAAAAACAACTGCCACACCACGTACCAGCCTGCAGGAGAAAGAAAGAAGGTACTGCTTAGTTACTTCATACAAACTGATAGTCAGCTCTCCGGCAAACTATACCAGAAAAGTGAGAAAAAAAAAAAAATTCATCCATCTCCCATCCTCTGATTGCCAACTCTCAACCTCAACATCTCTCTGCAACACATCCACTCCTTTCTACAGTCCTGTAAATATCAGTTTGGCTAAATAAATAAAGTTTGTCCTCATCCAGAAGCCAACATTTATGCTCCAGGCAAGGACCTACACATTTCAAATTGTACTGCCACAGCAAGCAGTAGGTAGGTGATCACCATTGCACACATAGGGGTCTTAACTGTCAGGAGAAAAGTAATTTATGTGCTTATACCTAAAATAAGGAGTCATGATTCATTACACAGGCACTGCAAAATGCTAGCACTAGGGTTTTGACTCTCACTCAGAAAACACATCATTCTGAAAATCACATTTTAAAAGCTGCATTATATAACCACTATTAAGCATACTTGTGGAGATCTTGAAATTAGTACAATGTTTTATAATAAATCCTATTCTGAAATGCACAAGGTCTTCCTTCTCATGTTCACTACTATAAGACCACATCCCCCAAATTCAAGGTGTTCCCTTACCATGCCCAAATCCCATTAAAATAAAACTAACTTTCAGTGCTAAATTTGTGTTCAGCTCCCCTGCTAAAATGCTCCCGGTCCCAAAACTATGCATGTAAAGAGTCAAGATGGTCATGTTTCTAGAATATCTCTTGAAAAATATTTAAAATCCAGATCCTCAAGTGTTTCTATAACAGGTAGCCAGGGAACTTAGAAAAGCAAATACATCTAAACCCAAACCAGAATCTTCCTTTTAAAAGGTCTCCCTTATCTAAGCATTTAAGTCAAGAGAAACTGGAGCTTTACCCAGCTGAGAACTGGGTATTCCCTTCCCTCTAGCTGACCAGTGAAGTTTCATCATCCATAAAATAGGAATGTAACTTGCCTGTGAAATACAGTTAAGCAGCATAAAATTTAAACAGCTATTTGAAAACATATGCTATATAAACATCACTTGCAACACCAGAAACCATCTTGCGGAGAGCTATAAATTAATACTCCCAGTCTCTGTTCAGAAGGTCTGGCTAGCTATTCAAGCCTATACTGCTGACCTGTGCAAATATTAAGAGCCCTATTTTACAGAGTTAGGGAAACCTACCCTCCCAATTACACTGCTACCAGCAGAAAGACTTCCAAGTGTGTATAACCACACCACCACTATTTTTCTTCCTCTTCTGCAATCAGAGTCATACCAATATGAGCGGGCCGTTGCTTAGGATGAAACAAGACCCCACCCTTCCGCTCCTCCCTCCTAGAATACTTTTCACATCCTGCAGACTTTTAATTTCCATAACTTCTTTGCTGCTGAGGAAAGTTGGAAGAAAGCTTTTATATGACCTTTTATGACCTAAATTAATTCTAAAGCCTACACCAATACTTTTTTTTTCTATTAATACCTAAACCTTTAAATGACTTGTGATTAAATTGAATCTGATCTCTCACAAATGCATGAAATCCTCCCCACACGTAGAAAAAAAAAAAAAAACCCTCAGTGGCAGCTGTCTGGTTTTAGTATCTTTTTTTTCCTTTCACACCGAGACGTACATACTAAAGTAGCAGCTTCTTGAAAGTTGTTTCTATTGAGAAGTATTTCAGATCTCTGGGACCTCCAATGTTTCATACATTCTGAAGACTATAAATCAATACATTCTTCTTGTGAATCTAAACATCATTAGAAGTAATCAAATTTCCAAAAGCCACGCTCATTTCTATTCCACATGGGAAAGAAAATGGATAAAACATTCCAAGTAAATATAGCACACTTGCAAGAAAGTGATACCTAAGCAGAATATTACAAGACATTTTTAAATGTCTTCAACTCCCCAGGTTATTGACAGAGATAAAATTTTAGACACTAGACTCAGAAGCACATGAAAAGCATGCGGTACATTCTACTAAATCCACTTAAGCATATGAGCATGTGTTGGGGGGGGAGGGGGGGCACACACTCTCAGACACAAGTTGCATGGTTGGGGTTTTTTTTTTTGCACAGTTGTCTCTTCTTGCAGATGATTTAGGTACAAACCTGCAAAGTGAATTACTTTGAAACAGACACACTACTTCCAGAGAACACTACGGAGGATGGAGGGGAGAGCAAGAGCCAAAAATATTCAGGGCCTTCTTAGAAGTGTTACAGGGCACTTCATAGAAGCATGACTTGAATATATTTGGTGTAAATAAATACTCCATTAAGGGAGGTATTTTAACTTAGGCTAGGTGAAGTGGACCACGTGCTTCCTCTGTCACTGGAAACAGGCCACTTAACACTCAGAATTACTATTAGGGGCAGGGAGGGGGTAAGAAATTCTAAAGAACATTCACAGTTCATTCTCAGACACTCAGGAAAAGCAGCATTATTTTTTTTCACCATGTTTTGTTTGAGTTAGAGCACAATGGTCTGAGTATCCAAAATATGAAGTACCATAAACAGACTTTAGAGCTCTCTACCTCAAGACTACAAACAAAACAGAGTAAATAAACAGCCAACAAGACTGGTTATAGCTGACAAACCACCAAACCAGTGATAATACCCAGGTGAAACAAATTACAGTACAGGGCATTGAAAAGAAAATTACAACAGGCTCAGCTAATTATAACAGTGGGAAGGTAATCAGGCTTAAAAACCAGAGTTTCAAAACATCACAAGCTCTCCCAGTCCGCACCAGAGACATTTAGGTATACAGCAATCAAAGTAGAAAGATTTCCTTCTTTCACTTGCTCTAGTTACATGGCCAGCTTGGACAGAAACTTAAAAAAAAAAAAAAAAAAATCCTCAAAACACACACACTTGGCTGAATCAGGTTTAAGACTGCCTTTTCAGCTGAGACTCCCTGTTGCCTCAATGTTACTAAACACTTAAATAAGAATTTATTTGGAAATAACCAGACTACTAAAGAACAAGTTATTCTGGATAAGAGAAACTCTCTCCAGTAACAATATCAACTAAATACACTATTTAATATCACCACACATAGAGACAAAGCCTGGAGGCATTCACAGTACTGAGTTACTTCTGAATTGGAAGACAATGCATTTTCCATTAATTTTACAGCCTCCTAAGAGCATTGCAAAATGGTAACACCCAACATCATGCCATAGTGAAGAATTATGTTACAAAAGTGTATTTTTAAAGATAAAGTAACTGCAAAGTGATTAAAAAAAAAAAAAAAAAAAAAAAAAAAAAAAAAAAAAAGGAAAACAGTATTTCTGTGCATTCTTGTCTTTATGCAGCTTAGTTTCACTTTGTAACTATTTTGCTGTAGAACTCTTCCTGGACAGGTAATTGACACCACCAGTTTGCATCTCAAGTGCTTCCACTTTGTTCAGGTAAGCCACTCTCAAAGAAGTCCTACTGGTTTAACTTTACCACACACAAAATGTTTGATTTGAATCAGTCTTCCAGTGCTTGCTTTATTTTCTTTAGCCATCTTATTTACCTTTCCAAATAATTCTTAGCTCAATTGAATCTGTAGAAGTCAAACAGCATATCCACAATGTATCTTCAGCAAACAAGGAGGGATGACATGCAAACTACAATCTATATAATATTTCTACATTAATTGGTGAAAGAAGATGCCTCTCAAAGAGGTAAGTCAGGTCCAAAAGGATATCACTGCAATTCAAAGCCGGAGCTCCAGCTCTTGATGGAGCAGATACCTGAATTCAGAGAGAGTTGGGAAATCCTGTCTACCACAAACAGTATTTTGCATTTAAGCAAAAAAGCAGCTCCCAGTCTCTACAGAGTTTAGTACTCACTAAAAGCTGGAAGCCACTGTCTCACTTAAAATGCCACAGCCACGTGCCATCCAAAGACATTTAAGCCACATTTGGCATTGTGCAATCAGCACGTCAACCCCTCTTATAAACCACGATACAATGTCTTTGTGAAGATGGGATCATGAGTCAAAGCCTCCTCTACCGACTTATACACAGATGTGTGTAACATCTATGTAATATCAGGACATTAAACAGGCTTTATGATTTGACTATGTTTCCTTAAAGCTACCTTTTCTGCTATTTCCCACATCAGCTCTTAGTACTTTGTAAAGGAGAAGGAAACAAAGTGATCCAACTACAATGTTACTCTCCCTCAAAAGGCGAGGTGTACAAGTCTCAAGTCCATGTATTTTCTTTCACCTTATACTGGCTTCTACACAACAGCTAACAGAACGAGAGTTTTCTTTATTGGAACACAAAACAAAAAAAACCAAAGGGTGTGCTAGGGTAAAGTAACCAGATTTTTCTTATGTGAAACCCAAATGAAACCAAGAAAGGCAGGAAGGTGATGCAGTAACGGTGCAAGACAGAGCCTGAAGATCTGGCTCCAGTTTCTGACCCTATTATAGACTCCCTGTTCAGTCTTGCAAGATCACCACCTCTATGTCCCTACTGACTTGAAAATAGGATGCTACTGCCCTAGCACACGAAGACTAATTTAGAACTGGGTTATTACCGAGGTGAATTCAAATGCTGAAGTGTCCATCACACAAGATCTTAACCAGCTATAGCTTAAAAAAAAAAAAAAAAAAAAAAAAAAAAAAAAAAAAAAAAAAAAAAAAACA
>WHYT01016348.1:106541-116919 GCA_009806455.1 Tetrax tetrax | reverse complement strand
AGTTCCAAAAAAAAAAAAAAAAAACCTCTCAGCTTCAGATCCAGAGTTGCCAAATTAAGCTCTGGAAGCATTTCAAGACTCAAAATTATTTGGAAATACGGAGCAGGGCTGGCTGTGAACCCCACACGCTGCCCCACACCCCAGGGCACGGTGCCCTTTCATTCCCTTCAACCCGAGCAAAGAGGAACCACCAGAGATTCAGAAGGCGGCGGGCTGGAGGGTCGGGGAGGGTGCGATGACGGGGGGCACGGGCACCGCAGGCGGAAGCCAGGCCGCCCCCTCCAGCACCTCCTCGCCCCCCCCTCCCGCCGCCGAAGGGAGCGGGCGGGACTCACCGCACAGCATGAAGAGCAGCACGCAGGCCAGGGTGGCCACGATCACCACCAAGGTCAGCCCGATGCTCTGCCACATGGCGCCGGGGGTCTTTTTTCCCTGAAGACGCCTCCCCGCCACCGGCGGCCGTCAGGGCCCTGCGGGGAGGGGCGGTGGGCGCCCGGCCCGGGGCTGAGGGGAGGGCAAAGGCCCGCCGGCGGCTACCGGGAGGAGGAGGAGGCCGCGCCTCGCATCGCTGCCCGCTACCCCCCGGGGAAGGGAGGGGGCGGCTCCGCGGCCCAGCCGGGAGGACGAGGGGAGGCGAGAGGGCTCGGGCTGAGCCGGCGGCGGCAGCAGCACCGGCCCCGTTTCCGTGAAGAGCGGCGATGAGAGGCGGGGCGGGGCCTCAAGCGCGTCTGTGCTGACGCCCGGTGGCGCGCGGTGGATGCTGGGAGTTGTAGTTCGGGCCCCGCCCCCAAATCGCCCGAAGGGGGAAGACGAAACGGTGCCCAACGGCCGAGGTGGTCGTTGCCCCCCAACCCCCGGGAGGCCGAGGAAGGGCTCGCCGCCGGTCCCTTGGCGGGACAGGCAGCGCTGAAGGCAGGGCTGCACGCAGGGTGGGCTGGGCAGGGGCCTGGCCAGGGGTCGCAGCCTGTAATGGCTGCTTGAGGTAGAGGGGAGCAGCTGGTGTGGTAAGACAGATTTCTTCCCGTGCAGTGCTTTAGGTCACTCCTAAGGATGGAGCAACCTGATCTCCGGTTCCTCTTTTTCCCTCTTGTGGTTGCTGCCCTTGCTCCCCATTGTTTGATCGATAAGGGGACAGCAGGGCTAGCAGGCCTCAGCCAACCCAGCGTTTTCACATCTGCGCCACCCCAGTGCAGTTCAAATTCCACATGGCCTTGGCTCTTGCCCTCTGTTGACATGGTAGTGATACATCAAAGCTGGTCATTTCCTCTTAAGA
This sequence comes from Tetrax tetrax, assembly GCA_009806455.1. Lineage (NCBI taxonomy): Eukaryota > Metazoa > Chordata > Aves > Otidiformes > Otididae > Tetrax > Tetrax tetrax. The sequence continues at coordinate 115,646 of WHYT01016348.1, read as the reverse complement.
GAAATCTGAGGAAATAACACCTTCCAGGAATCGTGAGATAAGTGTGAGATAATCTTGAGTCTGATATGGACTTTGCCTTTAGCACCGGAATAAGGTTATAACTTTCCTTTGTAGTGTAAGAAGTGCTGGTTAATGTTTCTAGAACTACTGAAAATGTGTGTGTTTAAGCCCGCTACTACAAAAGCCTAATTTCCCATGAAGATGTAACCATTTCAGTAAGACACAGGAGAAGCTAATCCAGTTCTCCTTTATGGTTCTTTAATGTGTTATTTACCTTCACTTAAAAGGGGAGATTTTAAAAATTCTTACTGTTTTTCCTGCTCATTAAGCATGCCACATGCCTCCTCCTTTCAAGATACTTCTAAAGCAAAATTACCTGCACATGCAATCTCCCATTCACATCCTTAAATTTGCTGTCACTTCACCAAATCCAGCCAGAGTTCTCTCTTTCCATTCCCAGCCTTCTCTCCCAACATTCCCGGCCCTGTTTAATACTCTGTGTAACCTACTCAGCATGTCATTTGCAAGTATCTTTTCACTTGAAACATATTTTCTGTTATTTCTCAAGAACTTTGTACTTTGAGACATGTCCCGATCTTTAAATGTCACTCTAATTCTAGCCTAAGTGGTTGTTACACATGCTGAAGCAAGGTTTATTCTGTATTGCAAACAGCAAACCAGTAGCAGTTACTGCCATATTAACTTTCGAGAACTATGTAAGCTCACTCCTAGCTACATTGTTCTACTTCTCTGAAACAGAAAACAAACTGTTTTACTAAGAATAGTTTATTAATACACATCACATCCCCAGCCATTGCAGAGCCACCCGGCACCCGTAACTGAAGAAAAAATTATCAAAGGATGAAGTTGTTTTGGAGTGATAAATACACATGACCCATATACATGGATCATGTATACATGATCACATATATGTCATACCATCCAAGGCAATGCATAGGTAGCGATTAGATTTTTCATATTACAATGCACAGGTAGAGGGCCTTTTAATCAACATATGCCAGTTTGGAAAACCTTAATTTTAGGTATTTAAGTGTCCCTTTGTCTAGAACATAGAGAAAGCGCTCCTTTCTCTAGCTCATCCACCAAGCTAGTCACCTTATTGTAGAAGACCATCCGGTTGCCAAGGCATGATTTCCCATTCATAAACCTATGTTGACTACTCACAATCACCATCTTGTCCTTCCTCTGTTTGGGTATGATTTCCAGGAGGATTTTCGCCAACACAAGGATTGAGGTGAGGCTGACTGGCTTACAGTTCTCCGGACTTTCCTTCTTGCCCTTCTTGAAGATAGGAATGATGCTCACTCTGGTCCAGTCTTCAGGAATCTCTCCCAGTCACCACTGTGCTCCAGAGATAATTAAGAGTGACCTCGAACTCACACAGCCAGCTCCTTCAGCATCCATGTGCTCAATCTCTCAGGCTCCGTGGACTTACATATTTCCAGTTTGTTTAAGTGCTCCTTAACCTGATCCTCTTCCATCAAGGTTAAATCTTCCATCCTCCAGACTTTCGCTCTGGTCTTGGTGGCCTGAGATTGCTTAAGGCCAGTATGGACTAACTCCTGAAAGTGTCCCCAGGTCAGACAACAAGCAAGTAGAAAAGACTTACCAGCATAATTGTTGAAGCACTTAAGTAGGAGCTAGAAGTTCAGACCCCACAAGCGTAGGCAACGGGTAACTGTGGGTGTTGCACATTAACCAAGCCATGAGATAAAAGGAGAAATGTTTCCTCCTCCAGCTGTTTGGTGAATACGATCTCTGTTATCCTATTTTTCCTAATATGCGAAATAAAGACAACAAGAAAAGCTTCTATATGTATGTAGGAGACAAAAGAAAGTCCAAGGAGAATGTAGGCCCCCTCCAGAAGGAAACTGGTGTCTTGGTTACCCGAGACATGGAGAAGGCTGAGGTACTCAATAACTTTTTTGCCTCAGTCTTCACTGATAAGGGCTCTTGTCTCACCACCCAAGCTGTGGAAGGCACAGGCAGGGACTGCAAGGATGAAGAACCGCCCACTGTACTTGAAGAGCAGGTTCGGGATCATCTAAGGAACTTGAAGGTGCACAGGTCCATGGGACCTGATGAGATCCATCCATGGGTCCTGAGGGAACTGGCAGATGAAGTTGCCAAGCCACTGGCCATCATATTTGAGAAATCGTGACGGTCTGGTAAGGTCCCTGATGACTGGAAGAGAGGGAACATAACTCCTATTTTTAAAAAGGGAAATAAGGAAGAGCCAGGGAACTACAGGCTGGTCAGCCTCACCTCTGTGCCTGGCAAGGTCATGGAGCAGATCCTCCTGGAAACCATGCTAAGGCACATGGAGAGCAAGGAGGTGGTTGGTGACAGCCAGCATAGCTTCACCAAGGGCAGATCATGTCTGACCAATTTGGTGGCCTTCTATAACAGGGTGACAGCATCGGTGGACAAGGGACAAGCAACGGATATCATCTACCTGGACTTGTGCAAAGCTTTTGACACCGTCCTGCACAACATCCTTCTCTCTAAACTAGAGAGGGATGGGTTTGATGGATGGACCACTCGGTGGATAAGGAGTTGGCTGGATGGCCGCACTCAGAGAGTGGTGGTCAACGGCTCAATGTCCAAGTGGAGACCGGTCACCAGTGGCGTCCCTCAGGGGTCCGTGTTGGGCCCGGCCCTGTTCAACGTCTTTGTCAGTGACATGGGCAGTGGGATAGAGTGCACCCTCAGCAAGTTCGCCGATGACACCAAGCTGTGTGGTGCCGTCGACACGCTGGAAGGGAGGGATGCCATCCAGAGGGACCTTGACAGGCTGGAGAGGTGGGCCCATGCCAACCTCATGAAGTTCAACCAGGCCAAGTGTAAGGTCCTGCACCTGGGTCGTGGCAATCCCAGGCACAAATACAGGCTGGGCGGAGAATGGATGGAGAGCAGCCCTGAGGAGAAGGACTTGGGAGTACTGGTGGATGAGAAGCTCAACATGAGCCGGCAATGCGCCCTTGGGGGCCAGAAGGCCAACCACATCGTGGGCTGCATCAAGAGGAGCGTGGCCAGCAGGTCGAGGGAGGTGATTCTGCCCCTCTACTCTGCTCTGGTGAGACCCCACCTGGAGTACCGTGTCCAGTTCTGGAGTCCCCAACATAAGAAGGACATGGACCAGTTGGAGAGGGTCCAGAGGAGGGCCACGAAAATGATCAGAGGGCTGGAGCACCTTTCCTATGAGGACAGGCTGAGAGAGTTGGGGCTGTTCAGCCTGGAGAAGAGGAGGCTCCAGGGAGACCTTGTAGTGGTCTTCCAGTACCTCAAAGGGGCCTACAAGAAAGATGGGGAGAGGCTGTTCAGTAGAGCCTGTTGTGACAGGACTAGGGGTAACAGTTTCAAAATAGAGGGAGGTAGATTTAGATTGGATATTAGGATAAAATTTTTTACAATGAGGGTGGTAGAACACTGGAACAGGTTGCCCAGAAAGGTGGTGGAAGCCCCATCCCTGGAAATGTTCAAGGCCAGGTTGGATGAGGCTCTGAGCAACCTGATCTAGTTGGGGATGTCCCTGGTCCTTGCAAGGGGGGTTGGACTAGATGACCTTTGAAGGTCCCTTCCAACCCTAACCGTTCTATGATTCTATGATTCTATAAAGTCTTAGTTGGAACACTTGGAATCCATTGTGTCAAATGAAACATAAAGACCAATTTCCATCTGAATGAAAAACCTGAATATAATATTCTATGTATTTTATCTAAGACTTTTCTTCAGATCAAAGTTAAATTATATGAACATAAACACATCTGTCCCCCTACATATCATTTAATGTGCTAATGTGCCAGAAATCTGTATCAATTCCAATGATGATGACGCGTTTGGAATAAGTGAGATACAACACAGATATTGTCATTTTTTGAAAGCCTGTGAAATTACACAAAAGAAAAAATATGAAAAGATTCGTGGTTGACAGATGAGGTTTTCTATTTTCTGAAGTTCAGAGATAAGGCTGTTTATACAAATCTAAGTTTGTTCTACCCAGTTCCTTATGTGTATATGTGCAATATGGACTTAGAGAATTGGATGTAGGTCACTCATTCCCTGAAGAGGACGGAAAAACTCACTGATTATGTCATTATGGCCTTTTATCCATTATCTTGCAACACTTGTTCACTGCAGACATTTAATAATTTTTCCTATGATGCTCAACACTGATCAAACTTCTCACATCTTCTCTCTCAGTGTGTACGACCAGGTACGCATTGAGATATGTTCTGGGGGTGGAGGAAAGAGGATGGCCAGGTCCTTGACCAACAATGGGACTGCAGCCCAAGACTAGTGAGCAGGCATTTAGATGGCCTCTGCCAAACAGTGCACCAGACCACGGCTCGGACCAAAGCAGCAGCATTTGACAGGCTTCCACAGAGCAGCAAGGCCGCGTGATGCTGCAAATCAGAAAGCTAAAGGTGAGTGACGAGAAGAGACATGCAGACGCTGAGGGCACAAGTCTTGTTTTCAGGCTGTGAGAGCCGACGCACCTAGACTAACCACTTGTTTCACAGCAGTCAGTTAGCCAGTGTTCGTGTTTGCATGGCAAGATGAAGTGAGGGATGTTGTTATCCCTCCTTCACCAGGGAGAGGACCAAGGCTGAAATACACATTCAAAGTATTGACTGATTTTGGATGTGCTCCTTTTGGCTTCTTTTTCAGCTGGTATACAGGGGAAAACTCATGTTTCTCTTGCATTTAATTTATTTGTAGCACAGCTTTCACTGATATCAGGTGCAGCTGTAAGTGCTCAGCACTTTCACAAATCTACATTCAGTTACCCTGTGGCAGATAGGAGAAGGAAGAATAAAATCGTTGACTAGCTGTAGAAAAAAAATATTTAAATGATCTCCCCATAACCACATGGAAATTACCTTATACAAACTGTGTATTCTAGTCCAGAAAAGGAATTTCATCCACTTTAACAAGATTATCTTTTCTCCTTTTCCAGACCCTTGCATCATTCACGGCCTCCTGTTTGTTTATTATCATGTGCACTGTGCACTGATGAAACAAGAGTCTTGCTGAAGGCTCTTACTCTAAATAAAACTTATTTAAATAAATATGCGCAAGAAGAGCAAATTGAAGTAATCCAGGCAGTTTTTGTTCTATGGTGTCCTAATTTTTTAATCCTTCTCTTGACCCATACAATATCTTTGAAGGTAACTGACAACCATGCCAACTACTGGAGCCAAAACAACATATAGGAGCTTAACTGACTGTATCTCTGGTACCCCAGAAGCTAGCCAGCTACTGATAGTTCATCTGGAAGGAGCAAAGTGTAGCCCTCTCTCCTACTCAGAATACACTCGGTGACCTTCCTCTCACTACCTTTCTTTTGGCATTAACACATTTCTATTTCTCGGGGCAGGAGTACAGAGAACAGCTTCCTTCAACCCTTTTCCTTCTGCGTGACACTGTTATGCATCACACTGCGAGCTCTTTGGGGAAGGACTCTGGTGTAGATCTCACCACAGCCAGACCACAGTCCCAGACTGGGACCTCCATATGCCACCGTAATGCTAAATGCTGGCATATGTCCATGCACAATTCACAGCAAGTTAATGCCACCAGACTCCCCAGAGGAGATGTGTAGGCAGTGACAGACAAAACATCTAACTACGGTCTTTTGTAATAACTTAACTTCAGCTTTTGGTTCAGAGCATCAGACTTTTTCCAGTTCTTGGCCGACTTAAATGAACAATGCAGACTATTTACATAAAGATGCCAAACATAAGAGGGATGAGAAAATTCTGTTTATGTAAATTTAGAAAACACCGAACGATACAACTAACCTGTATCTGCGACTGCAGCCAAGGACTTTTCCTGGGCATGTTGCATTTGCATTCCAGCTTTAGCAAAGCCTTTAAGAGTAAATGCTGGCAGTATTACTCTGTCCCAAAAGAGGGTGCTAAAACATAGTATTTATTACAAAAGCACAAAGCTGCATAATTGCTCAACTAGATGCTTCCTTCAGCATAAGTTTATTGTGGCTTAGTTTTTATTTTAAGTGCTCCTAGCTGGCCATGTAATACAAGTTTCAGCTTTATCTGTATAGACATATTACACCAGCTATAGTTTAAAAAACTAAAAGCATAGGAAAAAATTACATTACAGAAAGAACTAACCATACCAGAGAAAAACAGAAGGGCAAACTTTCAAATCCTTTTTGGTAAATCACAAAATGTTTTCACTCTAGCCTGATTACTTGGATTTGATTCAAGCAAGGTAGCTTGTGACGAGGTCCAGTCTACAACAGCCCCTACACCAGCAGGACGCAAGCTAACTCCCTGTATTTCACTGGGAACAGTAGCTGTTGTGCAACAGCATGGCCCCAGAATGAAGTCCTGTTCTAACTGCATCCACTTACTCTCCTTGCTTTCAGGGAATTTCAGCTGGAGCTAAGCAATGCCCTTTTTCCACATGTTGACTTATTTTTCTGCCTTTCCTCTCAGCACAATATGCTGTTCAGTAACCACGCAGAGCTAGCACGCCTGGCAGAGGTCTGCTGTGCTCAGTGCCTGGGATGCCATCCAGTGCATGGCATCGCCCTCCATACAAAATAGATGAATCCAAATCCTGTCACAGCCATTAAATCTCCAAATTCAGTTCATTAGATAGGTGTTAAAAACATCTGTAATACTATCACATCTTCTTTTAGATGCCAGCAGAATCCTATTTGCTTTCTATGTGTGCCTTCATGGGAGATATTACTGTTCTGATAAACAATAAAATTGCTACCATAGAAGGAAACTACATTAATTAGTATTAATATAATGTGTCAGGTACAAGGAACTCAAGAAATTAGAAATATTACATCTTTACCAAACTTGAACATATGTTTCCTTTCTGGTTTAGACAAAGAAAAGCAAGAATAAAGAAAAAAATGCTTTGCATTACCATGTTCTTAGGCCTGGATTTGGCTTAACAAACTAACTCTGGCCTGTTTGGACTAAAAAGAAATTAGAATAAAAATTGTGAGGCTGAAGCATTCCAGTGCACGGAGTCACTACCATGTTTCTTTGTCAGTCAGCATCCAAACTGCTCCTTGCTCTACAGCACCTAAAGAGTAATCTCTTGGACAAAGAGGAAAATTTTCTGCTTAGGGAACAACATCTCTGCGGACACAATGGATAACAAAAAGTATTTCTCTTCAATATTTCAAGATTGTCTGTAGTAACAGAGAAAGTATTAAGCTAGTAACCTATCAAAAAGATGAATTAGAGGAAAGGCTGGCAGGTCAACCTCGGGAATTACGGCAGTTCACTGGAATTTGGAAGCTCAAGCAAACAAGGCAGCGTCGGTAGAAGTGGGCTAGAAGTTACAGGAGGACACGCTTTCACGTGAAACTTCTGGCAGTATCATTTCTGGGCAGGCAGGCAGTCCTGGGAAGACAGCCATTCTCACAGCCTTTGGCGTATCTCTGCGTCCAAGTCAAAGAGAAAGCAAGGGGTGAAGTAGTACACAGACAAAGAGCCTACCAGGAAGGGAAATCTGAGGCTTAGAAGATCAGCGCTACATTTTGGGCAAATATGGGCCATCTATATATCAAGTATACTTTAGTTTGTGAAGGTGTTACCGGTCCTGCACCACACATGGTCCCCTTGGCTTATTTCCACTGCTTGTGCCACTGAAACAGGGAAAGACTGTTCTCTGAGCTCTGGTCAGCAAATTGAGAGGGCAGCAATGGGAGAACAGCCAGAATTGAGAGGGCAACAAGGGGAGCACTTTGTATAAATATATCATTTTTGACAACATTTTATTTAGAAAATAAAATCAGAACAAAGAATTTCATCTTTTGAGAGAGATTATTTTGATTTCACATGCCAAAGACTGCTTTATTAAAAACAGAGGAAAAGAAGCAGGACCTTTTCAATAAGTTTTGATTGTTTAGGTAAGTGTTTTATAGGAGATATAAGGCTGTGTTAGCATTTGGAACAAAAATCACTTCTGAAGTACTGAAATTTTGTCCTTGCTCCTCTAAGCACTACACCTCTCCTCTTTCCTGACCACCTTCTGTTTTATGTCAGTGGCGGGGTTGCGACGGGGTCAGAAGCTCCTGCTCTGTGTGATTTATATGTTTCTCTAGCCAACCTAAATAAACATTTGCTTATCAATTCCTGCCTAGCAGATAGATCTCCAGGGAGATGCCACAGTTAGGTGGTAGGGTGACACTGATCTCACTTTGGCACTGTGCATGGAATATTCAGGGTTTCAGGTCAGAGAGCTTCAACTGCAAATATGAGTGCTGATCTACAGACCAAACCCTCTGTTAAATGCAACAGAGTCACATTAGGATGGCAGTAGCCAGATAATGCCCCGATCTACTCCCAAACTGGCCTGTCAATGAAGACCCCTCTGAATTGAATCTTCCCAATGGTTTTCAGCATAGAATCATAGAATGGTTTGGGTTGGGAGGGACATTTAAGGTCATCTCATTCCAACCCCGCTGCCCTGGGCAGGGACATCTTCCACTAGACCAGGTCGCTCAAAGCCCCATCCAACCTGGTCTTGAACGCTTCCGGGGATGGTGCATCCACAGCTTCTCTGGGCAACCTGTTCCAGTGCCTCACCACCCTAACGGTAAAGAATTTCTTCCTTATGTCTTTTGCGGAAGTCTGATGGCCACGACACACAGTGAGGCCTCGGGCGGTGGTGGGACAGCACCTTCACCCTCTTCCCCAGCTCAGATGCCGCATTTCCACCTCCCCCGCGGTTCCTCATCGCCATCTCCCGATCCCCTCTGCCCTCTGCGCCGCCCCCCCCTACTCCCCGCCCGGGTGCTCGGCGGGGGACCTCGAGGTACCCCGGCCCACCTCTCTCCCGGGCTCCGCCGCCTACAGCCATTCCGCCGGGAGAGGGGGAGCCAGAATCCGGTAGCCGGGACCCGGCGGCCGCCGGCGGGGGCGGGAGCCAAGGAGGAGGCGGCGCCTTATAGGGCGGCGGCGGCGGGGCAGGGCGGGCAGAGCCGGGCCGAGCCGGGCCGCCCGATACCCTGGACAGCGCCTCGCCGCCCCGCCGCCATGGTGAGTGCCCCCCGTCCGGGACCCCTGCCCCTCCCAGCCCCCCCCCCGG
>WHYT01016348.1:90862-106521 GCA_009806455.1 Tetrax tetrax | reverse complement strand
GTGGAACTCTTTTTTTTTTTTTTTTTTTTTTTTTCCACGTGTGGTGAACGAACAATGGGGTTTCAGATCCCAGTTCAGCGTGTAAGAGAGTTAAAAGTGGAACAATGCAGTCGCCTATTTCGCGAGCGGCACCATTTCCCCAGAGCCCTTCGCATCTTTGCAGTCATAGTAACTCCCCTGAAGGAGCTCATCCTGTTCAGAAACAGCAGCGCCTTAAGTGTAACGCTGACCTCACAAAGCAGAACAGTATCACACCCGTATTTCGCAGCCTTAAAGTCTGAGGTGCAGCAGGGCTGAATAACTTGGCCAAGCTTGTTGTATCACAAGCCCGGGATGTGATTAATAACAAAACTTCACTTTTCTTTTGTATGATTTAACAACAAAAATACTTTTTTTTTTCCAAATGTCCTTCCGTCATATATAGTGAATTCTGCCTTCCTTGCCTAAAAATTTGAAACCCCCTCCCTCCAATTCAGACATGAGTAATACTAAAGCAGTCTTTCCATTAACTTGGAAATTAACTTGAGTCCTCTTCTTGACAGTCACGTATCCACCTGCTCTCAGTCTGAATCTATTTCTCCTATTTAAAGTTTTTGCAATCAACTCAGACTTGGGATGACAGATAGGAAAAGACCCTATTGAAAAAGATGAGAAATGGTGCAGTAATTTATGCTCTCTAGGACCTCCAGAATGCCTTTTCACGACATCATTGAATTCCTATTTCTTATTGTGTAGGATGGGACTTTAAAACAAAATACATGACTAAATTACTTTAACTGCACAAAGCCAAATGTTAATACCAGCCATTGATAATGTTCCGTATGGTACAGTGAAGGCAGTTATAAAGAGATCATAGATCTGGTGTTACAGCAGGTATTGTGCATTATTTATCCATAACCGGTACAGCTAACACCTAGGTGCTCAGAAGCGCTGAGTCAGCTGGAAAGAAAGTTAAAATAGCTTAAGTGAGTTAAAATATTTCATTTTGATTCCTTCCAGGACTGCGATTAAGTCAGTTATACTGGTGCAAATGAAAAAAAAAAAAAGATCATTGGTGACACAGGCATTCACAACTCTATAATTATACTAATGGAAATGATAGCTGAGACCTACCCTTAACTTATTATTTCTGGTTCTTAGAGCTGTTTAATTCAGATGAAATTATTCTTGAAACAGCTGGCAGCAATATTCAAAAATCATCATTCAGAGCGATGCATGGGTTTCTATTAGCAAGTTTTGATCTTCTATCTCTCCAGTAACCTTAGTGCTAAAAAGTTGCTGAGATTTCACAAGACTTGTTACACACACATACAGTTATTCTTGGGGGAGAATGGTCAATTTGGGAACAATCTTAAAGTGGTATAAAGGCTGAAGGTTGCTTTGGCTCTAAAAGTTTTAAAGAGTGTCTTTGGAGCATTAGTACTAAAAATAAAATTGAACTTTTGAAGAAAATTGCTACAATGACACTACTGCAGGGTTAAAAGTTACAGCACATCAATGTCTAGGTGGACCTAGAGCTTGGGGACGGGAAGACATACGGAAGGATACTATCAAAGGTATCAGGATTTTTGGGTCAATTAGTGGGAAGAGTATTTTAGCGCTCCCTTCTCTAGCGGCATAGAAATATGTAGATGTACGTTGCTAGTGTCCCTTCAACTCAACTGATAGAGTTTCCTCAGCATCTTGGTTGTTAAGCCACTATTATTTGTAGAAAGTCACGTAAGGAAACATGTTTCTGAAACTTCATTTTGCTGAAGCAGCAAACCATGGCCTTCATCAGGCTTTAAGCATTTCCTTGTCTTCCCCACCGTATGAAGGCAACCGCAGTGGGACGGTCCTTCTGTTTATGTAGTTCATTGCAGCTCTACTTACTTCAGTGAATCTAGGTCAAATTACACTGGCTCAGGACTTGGATGCACCCTTGAACTTTAAACCGATTATAAATTTTGATTTGTCAGTATATTTTCCATGGGGTCAAATCCCACTTTTACCGAGTAAGAGAGTGTATAACCTTGCACAGTGCATGGCAACTAATGCTTACAAAGAGGCTAGGTAACACCAAGGTAAGCATAAAAATGAGGACGGTGTGAAGCTGTTTTTAATAGGTTCAAGCATCTGTACCTCTGCAATAATCCAGTTCCAGAGGGGTTATATAGACAGGAGCTAGCATATTTTTTTTTAAATTTCCAAAGAGACTTTGATAACTGGTGTAATCTGAAATCAATGAACAAAGACAACTCTTCTAAGCATTCATAAGCATCATGGCCACCACATCAGGGTATGATGCTTGATGTGGGCACACATTGGTTGCAGGACATACAGAAAGGGCCCAGGACAGCAATAAATCTCTCTTCTTTCTTGGCAATAGCCAAAATAAAACCCTGTCCACTAGTGTTAGTTAATTGCCCTGAGTATTGCAAAGACAATGTTCCAGCCCCTGAACGTTGCCACACAAACTGAAAGAGAAGATTTTCTGCAGACAGAGGTCAATCCAGCACAAACCCATGACTGACACAGGAGCCAGTGCTACGGCACCCGCTGTTAACAAGATCTCTCCAGCTCCATCAGAGTGAAAAGGTAGCAGACTTCAGCAGCCCTGCCATCCAGAACCAAGGTAGCAAGCCAGGGTTGTGCCAGTTGATACAGAATTAATAAACTGTGAGAAAACATGCTCAGAAACTGCATATAGAAGAGACAAAGGGGTGTGAGTACTTCCATAGAAACTCAAGCAGATGCACTGAAGCTATTTGCAGGTGATGCAGTGTTAAGGGATTGGCTGGAAAAAACCTCCCGGACCTGAAGTAAGAGTCCAGTGTTTCATTTGCATAGTGACTTATAGATACTGGCTTATAAAGACCTACATGCTGGTCTTGACGTTGATTCCTTTCATCTCGAGGAAGATCCTCTGATTCTTTAAGACTGATCACTGTGTCTTCATTACAGGCAGTCTAAGCTGTGAATAGACTCTGTTGGTCACCAGGCACTTGATATTACATTCATTTAGTTTATTAGCATCTCTTGGTTTTATTAAAGAAAAAAAGTTAATCAGATGCAAACACTTTACAGTTGAACTTCTGACTCCATTAAAAGTTGAGGCGGGGGGGGGGAACCCACCCCAAAACCTGCAGTAGTATTTTCTTTAGGTATTAGTGAACTCCGGATTACTGTAAATATAAAGGGCTGGTTTATTCCCTGATTTAAGCCAGCTTCAAGTGTAAATCGACAGATCCTATCAGGTAGGATTTTTGCCTGATGTTTTCATGCCATGCTGTATGAGAGTTTTTGTTAGTCACTGCCTGTAAAACTGATTTGGAATTTGAGGCACAAATAGGCATTTAGAAACAAATCTCATACAAATGGAGTCTGAAATTCCATATTCAATGATAAAGTAGTATGTCACAAGTGCAGCCTTGACTTGTAATTAAAGAAGGTAAAGGAGAAGGGAGAGAAATTAGCAGGATGAAACTAAGTGTACCACTAGTTGTTCAGAGGCAGAAAGCTGTTTGGATGAGTCTGCCTTGTGAGGCAATGGTGGAAGGGCACGAGAAGGATTGCCCAGCTGCCAACAGAGAAGAAATACTTTGTGAGACTGTAATTCAGCCACATTATAAATGCCATGTGCTTCAGACTTCAAGCATATCAGATTTATCAGCCAGTGGGTAAGCGCTTGGCAACAGCTGAGCTTATAAATCCGTTATCTGCACACGCCCCCCATGGCTTGCCTTATCATATGCTGATACTTGGGCCACAATATCTGAGTGACTGCATCTTTACCCACAGGACAGCTGCATAGCTGACAAGTAGAATCTAATATGAAATAAAGTCTTGTGCGGGGGTTCTTATCTACCTGAGTAACACAGCAAAAAACACCACTTTCATTTTTGAGGGCTCAGAGCTAGGAGGAAAAGAGGGAACACTTTACATCCTACATCTCCAGTAATATGATAATTAACATTATATTGGCATGAATACTGGAAGTACTCTGATTAGATGTCAATCTAAAAACACCTGAGTGATTTTTAAAAAAATATTAAGGTCTTCCAGCTAATGACTTTAAACTGTATTGCATTTCCTCTTCCTCAGTCAAAACTGACCATGATAAAATAGTAAAGGTCAGGTGTCCCAAACTGAAGGAAATCAAACCCCATGTGCCAGAAATGGCTATATGGAGATGTGTAATTAAAGAATAATTAAAAAATAAGATTGTTTTCATCACTGTTGGGAGATACTTATTTTTTCCCATAAGAAGGACAGATATGGAAATGAAAAAAAAAAAGAAGTATTTAATATTCTATGTTGTTATTTGAAAGCCAAACACAGCAAGAAACAGAAGTTGGAAGCAGAGTGGCCAAGTTTTAAATAAATATCCTAAAAGCAAGCATAAGGAAGGTCAATAAACCCATTCCTTCCCTAGTTCTTACAGGCCCCCTTAAAGCATGTTAGTCAGTAGCTACCATTCATGACACTTTGCAGCTAGCAAAGACAGTGTGGGATAGCAACCTAACCGGGGGAGTAACTTAGACACAGTTGTTTTTATTTCCCCTATGTGACAGTAATTGATGCAGTTTACAGACATTTTGTGTTATTAGGGCCTTAACAAGAAGCACAGTTTTGAGAAAAGTGGCAGTCTGGGTATTTCCATGGTATAAGGAGTTTAAGAGTTTTGGGCTTTCAAATTCCAGTTATATGTGGATTAAACTCTAGGATACATACTCTTGGGGTTAACAGAGGAAGGGAGCTAATTAGCTTGGCAGCCCTTTTATCCAGTGCCAGCAGACTGTGCTCTATTGTCGGGGTTCAATACACTTTTAAGAAGAGGTGTCCTTGGAGTTCATTAGCCTGATTTAAGGTTTTAAAAGATGTAAATGTAGAACTGTTTTGGAGGAGGACACATAAGAGAACTTCTATCCTCTCTTTTTTTTCTTCCTTATTAAACTTGAAAACCAACTGTCTTCTCCTTTCCTCTCCTCATCCAGTCTTCTGTAATTATGATTGAAGTCCAAAGCATGAATTAGCATTTGAAATCCAGGTTTTTGCCCTCAAAGATTTAAGGGAGAAATAGAAGAAAAAAATTAGGGACCAGTTAAGAGAATGAGAAGATATTTTCCTCTTCAAATGTTGTTTTGTGTTCTCAAGTGACTCTTTGGAAAACATGCCTGAGATTCTGTTTCTTCATTTCCCTATATTACACATGCAATTTCACAGCCAACTTGAAGTAAAAAAATACTTTCTTTCTTGCATTTTGCTGTGAGAAGAGATAAAACCATTTCAAAAAGCAATGTGCCTTCAAACTGGCAGGGAATGAATGGTTGGCAAAGTTGTCGAGGGTGATTTCCATGTCAGAGAATTGGCATGTCTTTTGGTAAGGTGGTTCTGAATAGCATCATCCACACCCGCTTTCTCTCTGATCGCTGGCTGCAGGCAGCCAAGTAACTTCTATTGCCGTTTAAAAGGTCAGGTGTGAGGTCATGCGAGTCCTGCATCCTCTAGAACTTGGTATTTGTGACAGAGCAGTGTTTTATTATGTACACAGGTTAATTTTTTCAGTGTTTGTCAATAGTCCATGCAATTCCAGGGGGAAAAGCCATGAGGTCTATTTTCATATTTATGTGCTTGTCAATCTATTATTCAAATCTCTTTTTGTAATAACTAGCTTAATCAATTTGCACTACTGACTGGCTACTCAGAATTACTCTCCTCCCCAGATTCAGAAGCTTGTCTAGTATGAAAAATATCCTGTGCAATGCTTGTAGGAGCAGCTGTATCTGTCCTCTCAGCTGTTAGGATTACGTGCCTTCCTAGAGTAGCATTTCAATGTTATTTTGCTGTTACACTGGAGATTGAACTGTGTCTTAAAATGTTAAAATCAGCCCTTCTTACCTTGACTAGACTTCTTTCAAAGATGTATCTTTTAATATTGACAGAAGGCTATGCATGAAGCCAGACAAAAACTCCATCTTTTCAAGTTTAAGGAAGAAAAAGAAAAATCAAATAAATCAGAAAACAAGCATGTTAAAAAACAGTTCAGATTAGCTGAATGTTTATAGGTTCCTCTCTTCTCCCCATCTTCTACTGCTGCTGAAAGCAGAAATAGGCATGTCTTCCAGCCTGCCGATATGCAAGTGGCTTCGATTTCAGCAGTTATCATCACTCTCCAAATAGTAGACACCTTATTTTATACGAGTTACTTAAGAAATCCAAAAGTCCTCCCAAAAAATCAAATCCTTCAATTGAAAAAGGTATTAGAAAACTCAAAAACGCCCTTGGAAATTTTGCCAGTTCAAAACTGGAGCTACTGACTTTATCTGGAAGCTTTATGATTAAGAGCCATGAGAAGGTAGCACTGAATCAGCCTATCCTCAAAACCAGACAAATCAGTCATGTCATGTCTCCAGTTTTGTGGCATTTCCTTCAATTTCCAGAGCTCTCTCTCTTCTGACAGAAGGTTAGTTACATATCCTCTCTAAGGTTTGCTTTTTTAAAAATTTTTCTGATATGTGTCAAAAGCATCACAGGATATTCATGCTACCCTTTGAAAGCTGAGATACAGCTGTGATTTCTTGGTGCTAAAATACATTTGAAACTTCACTAAAAAATAGGCAATTTGTGCAAGGAAATAGAAAAAGTAGCATTTAGCTTTATTTCTCTGCAAAATACGAGTAGTTCTCCATTTCGGTGAAAAGCAATATTGAAAACCTTTTGTTTTTAATGCAGTTATTTCTTCCTTACTGCTGGAGACTTTGTAATCCTGCATTTTAATAGTATCTGCAAAAAAACCTTGAAAGATGAAAGACTAGATGAAAGTTATTTTGCTTACAACAACTAAAAGAAAAACTCAAAAATATCCCATATAGCCTACCCTGGAGGGAAAAGCACCACTTTTTTCCCCTTTTTACATTTACTAAATTACCAGCATAATGTTATTTCAAATCGAGTATCACTGAAATATCCCCTTAGGACTACATTTAATACAAATTTTTCATGAAATAATTTATTTTTCATCAAGCAGGAAGCCATTTCCTTCTGTTTGCCAGACACCTTTGGGAGATGGCAGAATTCAGATCAGAAACTGTTTTGATGCAAAGGGGCAAAGTTAAAAGCCAAGCCAAATGTCATGAGGACCAGTGTAGAAGGTAAAAAAAAACCACAGCACTATCCCATTTTGCCTGCAGGTGTGTTTTCATGAGTTTGAAGGAGTGTAAGTGTTTCAAAATTCTGGCTCATTAAACCTTAGGTCTTGCTGAAAGCACTCAAACGTACTCAACAACTGAGCACTCAGTACGATAAGGAATATCCTGATAAGCTAAAACCAAGAAATCCATACCAGTCCCCTAGTCTTCAGGAAATCTGGGGGTTCATGTGTTCTTTTTTCTTTCACAAAAGCATCCCACCACTCCTCAGTGCTCCTCCTCCAAATATAAACAACATCAGTAAGACACTGATGCAAATGTGATTCTCAGCAGTTCTCATTGGAAGTAATAAGGTGGTTATTTAAGTGAAGGAGATACAACATTGTTCAAATAATGATGCCATGTAAATTAATAATACTGAGCTAAATTACAAAGCACTCACTGCAACACGGGCATCAGTGGTGCAGAAAGCAAAGCGAGATCATTAAACATCTATGAAGCTTCATCCATCAATCCAGAATTAGAAGAGGTTTGAGAATTTGTTACCTGAAATGATCTTGCACTTGACTCAATAAGCCAGTCTGGGATGTATTTCGATCAACAGTCTGTTGATCAGGTCTTCAGGTTAATACTGCAGGTAACCAAGTCTAAAATACAATGGAGAAATGTGCACAGTCAGAATGAAGGAAGCATTCAATTCAATTAGAGCCCTCAAATTACACAGGGCTTATACCCAGCTGGGAAAAGAACGAAGGACACCTTCAGACATCCTCTCCTGGTTTCCTTCTTACCATCTTGCTAAAATAAATATTTTCCAGTAGATAGATTTTCTTATACACTAGGGATACTTATATTTCTTTAATTTTACTTGCTTACTTTACTTTTGTGGCTATCACACATTTTCTCCCAAACCACATTTACAGATCGCACAGACTAAGAGATGTGTATTTCTTGCTATAGTCTGTTTTCCAGGGGGAAGTCTCTGGTTGCTGCTTTTTTTTCTGTAATACCTTAATTCTCTGATATTTAATAACCAGATCTACCCATCATTACCTTTGCCATTTCTGTGGAACAACACTTATTTGCTGGCAAATAATTATTCTGTGCCTGATAATTAGTTTTTCTTCCTATTTTTTTTTTTTTTTTTTTTTGACGAGAGAATCTTCCCATTTTATCTGTTTTTAAGGAAATCTGTAGTGATACTTAAATCAGCTGCAGGTGCCAATGATGCTGCTTCTAACTTGTCCTATAAAACAAATGCCTTTGTTACACTTAGTTGTAAGAAACTGTCATCTCTTCAAACAGTTATTCCCAACAACAAACTTTTGGTGCAAAGTAAGAAGTGATGCCTCTCCTTCTTTGAAACAGTAGGAAAACTAAAGAGACTTGGAGCATCTGCTTCACTTGTTGGAAACCTGAGCTCACAAGGATATTCATTTTCTGGAAAGAGGTACCTGATCGGTGCCTGTGATGTATATCAGGTCTCAGATAGTTCAAGCTGACCTGGCCAGCAACTCTTGTTTTCCTCCTCTCCACTGTCTGTCCACTACAGGATAATGCTAAACCTCGTCGGTACTTAACCATCGAGGGAAACTATTTTTCCACATGATCGCTATCTTTCCGGTGGCTAATTGCTCTAAGAATCAATTAATAATTAAATCAGTCCAGAAGGGTGTGGCAGTCACTGCGGTGCAGCGTTCTGGTGTAGATGTTATGTCACATGGAAATTCCCAACTGTGATGACACTTGATTTTACAGGTCAGCTTAGGCTGATCCTATCAGATGATCTCCCTGAATGATGAAGAAAGCTGTGTGAAAAGCCTGTACTGAGAAAGCCAATCTTCTAATACTGGTCATAATTACAGAGACACGAAATGTATCGCAAGACCAGCCTACCTACTGGAGCACTGAATGTCTTCTAGTCCTATTTTCTTGTCATAATTTTAGATATTGTGACATGCTCAACTTTTAGAATTTTTCTGGTTTTATTTTTCTTCTTTAAATCAGCAGTTACTTGTAAATTATATGTAGCATCACATGATGAAGTAGAAGATAAATGTCTATTAAAACTCATAAGGTTGAAATCTGGTTGATTTTAAATTTAATGTGCAGATTTTAGATTTTATAAGCAGATATTTCGACCTAAAACCTCAGGTTTCTTTCCCAGAGTGAATTATACTCTTAACTACCTAATTGAAAAGTTGCCTCTACTGAGTTTCGTACCTGCATTCCTCACACAGCAGTTAGACTGTTTTGTATGTTGGTAATGACCTCAAAGTGAAATTGAAAGGCTTTGCATGTGTTGGAAGATTAAGGCTGAAACCTTAGAGGCTTGAATCTGGACTCTCTAATCCACAGCAGCATGCTACAAACACCTCCTCCTCTTCCATTCTTTTCCTTCCCCTTTTTCCACTTACATCCCTATAAATAGTTCAGAAAAGGGTCTATGTGTTTGGGCAGCAACCAGGCAAGAAATCGTGCAGTAAGTGGCTGTAAAAGAACAGCTCATTTCTCTAATGGACAGATAAACACAACCAGATTTCCTTCACACAAACTATAAGAAAAAATTAAGTGCCTTTACTTTTAAGGCTGTGGCTAAAGCAGGCTACAACATGACCTATGTCACCAGTCTCTGAACGGAGAGCAACAGAAACAAACCACACACACACATTAACCTGCAGCACTAAACTGCTTTGCCAGATTCCTTCCTTCCAAGTTTTGAAGGGAAATTAAAATACAAGGGCTCCACCCCTGGCAGTGGGTCCAGTGAGTCTGGCCAAGTGGACCATGGCACCTGTGTGGAGCTCTGCTGGTCTCTTCAGCAGCCAGCACAGCATTTCCCCATACATGTTGGGTTATAATTATGCAATGAACACTCCCCCCTTCCCCATAGATCTCCTGCTTCTTCCAGCTCCATTCCCACATGGCAAGGAAATGGAAATGTGTCCTGGTTTATACCTCATATAATTCAATAACTTGAGCGGGTTACACAGGACATATATATCAGGGTAGATTTTGATGCATTGTGCCTTGGGGAAGGACCTACTAAATATTTATAGGTATAATTTTCCACAAAAGAAATACAGCTGGGCAGAATGCATCTCAGTAGTTTTACATAAGGATTAAATAAGGCATTTATGGAGGGTTTGGGAGACAAAGCAAATGCATAGGCATTATCATAGATATGTGATCCCATTTTGTTTCGTTATGGGTTTTCTGACTTTACAGAAGTCAGTAATAATCTTAACTTACAGGTATTCTTTTAAAATATAATTCTAGTTTTACTGTGGCAGCGAAGGCATTACTTTAACTTCTAGAATCTGTAAACTTATGAAAATAACTTAGTGGTTTAGGACAGTAAACATGCAGAGGGAGTTTAGTTTGAGGGATCTATACTAAAGAAGTTACTACAAAAGCCAGCCAAGGATGTAAACATCTGCCAGCTCCTGTTCCAGCTGTGCCAGTAGATGAGATTACCACTGCCAATCACACAGTGCCATCCCATTGCTGCAGGTCACTGTCTTACTTGTCCCCTCACATGAGCTTTGCATAACTATTTTTCTCAGGATAAGCCCAGTTGCCAAAGAGCTCCTATTTGGATCGTTTCAATTAACTAGAGTCATTTTATCTGAAATATGTAGCAGTTGTACAACACTACTGTCAGGAGGTCTGTGGTGGTGTTCCCAGCACAAAGGAAGCACAGCTGAGAAGCTGGTGCACAGGAACCCAACTCTTCAGCCAGCAAAGCAACTCTCATGATGCCTAAAATGCAACAGCTCTCTAGCTCTGGTTTGGGTTTTATTCACTGCAGTTTAGTAACTGCATCAACTGCAAATGATTTTGCTCATGAGGATGCAAGTCTTTTCAGGACAATTATTTTTCCTGAAAAACTGAAGTATCCTATACTATAATTGTCTGTTTACTCCTAAATTTTTTTTTATATTAAAATACTCTTCTGTACACATTCACTAGCTGTGGTAATTTTAAAATAGTTTAGGAGCATAGTAGCGAACCTCAGAGCTTCATTATACATTGACTATATATACAGTACACAGTTAAATACAAAGAAAAAGTTAATACAAAGAAAATGTGCTGCATTTAATTAATTTTGTTACGTACAGTACCTTTAGCATTATATATGTTAGAAGCCTATTTTACTCCCTACATCCTAATTAGGTGAATTGGTTATTGGTTTGATTTGAAAATAGGTATTCATTACACGTATGTATACTGCTGTCAGTTTTGCCAACAGTTCTGAACATCTTTAATTTTTGTTACCTGCTTCACAGGCAGTCCATAGCAAAAGTGTGTCCTTCATTTGCCCTGCTCAGGACCAAGCTACGTAGTTTTTCACTCACTCCCCTCACCGTCTGAGAGAATGAAGGAGAGAAAATATAACAAAAAGCTCAAGATTTGAGATAAGGACAGGGAGAGATCATTGAAGTTACCGTTATGGGCAAAACAAACTTAACTGGGGGGAAATTATTGATTTATTATTTTTATTAGTAAATCCAAAGCAGGATAATTAGAGAACAAAACAACTTTTCCCCAGTCCTCCCTCTTCCCAGGCTTAACTTTATTTCAATTATCTCTACCTCCCCCCTCCTCGAGTGGCACAGAGTGGAATAGGGAATGGGGGTTATGGTCAGTTCATCATACGTTGCTTTACGCCGCTCCTTCCTTCTCAAGAGAACTCTTCACATTCCTCCCCTGCTCCAACATGGGCTCCCTTCCACGAGCTGTAGTCCTTCATGAACTGCTTCAGCGTGGGTCCTTTCTCATGGGGTTCAGTCCCTCCAGAACTGGCTGCCCCAGCATGGGGTCCTCCACAGGCTGTAGGTGGATCTCTGCTCCTCCGTGGGCTGCAGGGGGACAGCCTGCTCCACCATAGGCAGCACCACCACTGGCTGCGGTGGAATATCTGCTGGGAGCTACGTTACTCCTCCCCCTCCTTCTTCATTTGACTTGGTGTTCCTCTCACAATAAATTCTTCATAATTGGCCCAGGCAGATGCCTCTCAGGTTCTCTTCACATCTCCTCTCTTCACTTCTTGAGGCCAGGCCAGGCTGAGTCAGACCCAGACGGCCACCCAGCAGGAGGCCAAAGGGTGAAGGCTGCAAGGCCCACAAGGCTTATGCCTCCCCCTCACTGCCCCCACTTCTGCCTCTTTACTCTTTTTTCTTTTTCATTTTCCCCTTGTGAAATACATTATCACAGAGGTGTTATCGCTGTCACCAATTGGCTCGGCCCTGGCCAGCGGCGGGTCCTCCCTAGACCCAGCCAAGTCCAGTGGAGAAAGCAGAAACTTCCAGCAGCTTCTCACAGAAGCTGCCACTGACTCCCCCACAACGTACAAAACAGCACAGTGTCTATAAAGGGAATTAGCATTGCCGGAAAAAGTCTTAACTAAGCAATTAATTAGTTACTAGTTAATATTTTACAAGTTTATGAGTTACAGTTTTCTGATGGGCTGCTGACAACTCTCTGTCAAAGAGTGTAAGTTATAAAGAAAAAAAGATGCTTTTTAAAAATTATTTTAAATATTTTTCTATTTTATTTTCATTCAGTTCAGTGTATTTTAAGGAGACAACCACACAGCCCTACTTTTATGTCTTCCCAGAGGAGCTATGAATGCTACCCACATGGGTTTTCAAATCCTTCTGCCTTGTTCCCCACCTAGTAGGCAAGTGCCCAGCAGCACGAGTACGAGCTGTTTGAGAAACTCAGGCAAAACTGAGACCCAGTCAGGGAACAACACATTTTAGAAAATCCTTTTTGATCCTCCCTGCCTGTAACAGGAGGGGCAGGCAGTCCCTTGCACATTAATCCCTGCTGTGGGGACTCAGTGTTATGTTGCAGACATCTGGGACGGCAACCAAGAAACCTACTTCTTCGGCATAGAGTGCCCTTTGTCTTACCACGCTGCCAGAATTGTGGGAAAACCAGAGCTCTTGCTTTTGGGGTTGGTTCTTTTTTTAAGGTTCATTGTCCAACAAGCCATGAGATCCTGTGCAGGGGCTTAGGATCTTCTATTCATCTTAGATCTTGAAGTTTGAATTTTTACAGTACTAGAAAGGATATATTGTCTATTTGTCTCTGTTGCTTCCTCCAGAAAAATATCCAAACATATACGCCAAGTACAAGATAAAGCCCTGCATGTATTATACTGACTTAGGAAATCAGCTTCTCAGCAGCGACAAAATCTGTCTGCAAATAGTGAGAAAAACAAAATTATCAAGATATGGCATACTGAGAAAACTGAGCTGCCTTGTAAACTTGTTACTATAATTCTCCCCTACCATTTTCATGTGCTCCTTGTCCCCATTTTGTTTATTCATTGTGTGGGTCTAAATTTAGGATGCGATTTTTTTTTAGGATGCAATTTTTTTTGCATTTTGCTGCAAAAACTGTGTAGTTGCATACATGGCACATGTTGGGCAGACACTGTGTACCCAGGTACATCTTTGGAGGATATTCTGTTCCAAAACCAAATCACCTGGTAAATCCAAAGCCTTAAAAGGGCAATGACCCTCCCTTGCTCTGGTAGAATTATTTTCCCATGCTTCTCAAAGTGCAGCTGGCTGTCTTGCTCTTATATAATGAGAAGTGATACACCTTTTCTTCATTATGTAGTTTGGTTAGATATCCTTTACCAAGTCTAGTTGCTTGGAAGCAGGTATTTTAAACTGTGCAGGCTTTCGTGTTGCTGATGTAAAATTAATTCTGATACTGATCTGTCTTCCCAATGCCTTGCAAAGTCAGCATGAGCTGAACAGATCATTAAGGAAGCAACTGTAACAGAATTAACCTCTCTCTAAAAAAAAAAAATAAAAAATAAAAAATAAAAATCATTGGGGTTCTTTGCTTGTAACTTAAGGACTTTCCTGCTCCAAAGGAAGCTTTCTCTTATTCAAGCCAGGACTGGTTCCCAAGGACTGTTGCTTTGCCTTCACTCCAGCTATTAAGAGAAGGAAGAATTTTTATCTACCTTTTAATTTTTGACTAATTTCCTTTTTGTTTATTCTCTCACAGTCATACAGTCTTGTCACAAAGTCACTGAATCGTGCTCTGTCTCAGGTCATACTGTCATTTTAAATCTGATTGTTAGAGCAAAGGAAAAATGAGGTCAATAATTGCTACCGTTTTCTTGGGAACTGACAGGCCGCATCTGAGGTCTCCCTGGCGAAATCTTCTTTAATTACAACGTAAGCTGATGTTCCCCTGTGTAGCAGGTAGAATTGAGCAGGATTACTTTTAAAAGGATTGCACTGATCTGCTTTGGTGACAGTTTCATTTTGAAATTCCAATAACAAGCAAGAGGATGGATTATAAAGATACAGTTTTTGGAAGTGTACACGACTGACACATACTGCAAATTGGGCCATAGCAGCCACTCTTTCTTCCTGCTCTTCTTTTAAGGCCAGATGAGTTCTATTTTGAGCACTGCAATTGCCATGTATTATTTTAGCAATTAGGTAATATGATTGTAAAGAACAAAGCAAGAAAAGTTTGGAAATTGTAGAAGGAAAATCCTGCAGACAGTGATTCCAGAAAGGGAATTTTTCTTCTTGGAGACAATGGGACACACAGCCTTTTACAAGGTAAACCAATGAAAAATGTGTAAGAGGCTGAATGCTTTCAAGTACTTAAATTATGAATAGATTTTGGGAAACTAAGTAAATATTAATGAGTTCTTAAATCACTTTCATTCTAACCCATGCAATTGTAGTGCAGACACCTTCCAAATTTGTTTTCCTCATACTTAAAAGAAACCCAAACAGCTGATTAATTTTGGAAAAGCAATTTATCTCACAATGATATATGAGTAGTGTGGCAGGTAAAATAAGACTTACCCTATGTCATGTGATAAATTAATATTTTCTAAGACTCCTAGTCTTAGAAATTTCATAGTCCAGAAACAAAGACTGATTTCTGAAATAGCTCACATACACTGTTTTCATGAAAATTGTTCTGCCTCTTAGGGCTTACTCACCTTTTGTGTTCAACCTGATTTGAGTCCTGACAGAAGCCACAGAGCAGATATTCCTCCATTTACGTCCTTTTTCCCGTGTATGGGATGAACACACATAGCACTGAATGAGACTACAAAACCAAATGAGGAGAGACCTCTAGTTAAACAAAACTAAAAATCACAGAGCAGCAGAAGCCTAAATATTAGTGCCATTTCTCCAGAAGTGAACAGCCTGGAGTATGTTGTCTCCTCAGCTGAAAACAGCTCTAAGTCCCATTTCTTACAGGAGCACACCAACCAACAACTGATAAAGCTTGAGAGAAGAGTGTTTCTCCAGAGTCTCCTAGCTGTAAAGACCTGTCACGTAGAACTGGGGTGCCCACAAAGTGCCTGCTTCTGATGACAACCCCCAAAGGCAGGCAATCTGGTTTCAGGAGTTTTACACCAAATAAAATACAGCACAACTCACTCTGCATATATAGAACTGCAATAAATACATGCTAGGCTTTGGATTTTCTTAATATATCGTTATAAATTTAGCAATACAAGGTGGAATT
>WHYT01016348.1:55978-90842 GCA_009806455.1 Tetrax tetrax | reverse complement strand
TCCTATGAGGACAGGCTGAGAGAGTTGGGGCTGTTCAGCCTGGAGAAGAGGAGGCTCCAGGGAGACCTTGTAGTGGTCTTCCAGTACCTCAAAGGGGCCTACAAGAAAGATGGGGAGAGGCTGTTCAGTAGAGCCTGTTGTGATAGGACTAGGGGTAACAGTTTCAAAATAGAGGGAGGTAGATTTAGATTGGATATTAGGATAAAATTTTTTACAATGAGGGTGGTAGAATACTGGCACAGGTTTCCCAGAGAGGTGGTGGATGCCCCATCCCTGGAAACGTTCAAGGCCAGGCTGGATGGGGCTCTGAGCAACCTGATCTAGTCAGGGAGGTCCCTGCTTCTTGCAGGGGGGTTGGACTAGATGACCTTTGAAGGTCCCTTCCAACTCTAACCATTCTATGATTCTATGATTCTATGATTCTATTTTGAGCACTGCAATTGCCATATATTATTTTAGCAATTAGGTAATATGATTGTAAAGAACAAAGCAAGAAAAGTTTGGAAATTGTAGAAGGAAAATCCTGCAGACAGTGATTCCAGAAAGGGAATTTTTCTTCTTGGAGACAATGGGGGACACAGCCTTTCACAAGGTAAACCAATGAAAAATGTGTAATAGGCTGAATGCTTTCAAGTACTTAAATTATGAATAGATTTTGGGAAACTAAGTAAATATTAATGGGTTCTTAAATCACTTTCATTCTAACCCATGCAATTGTAGTGCAGACACCTTCCAAATTTGTTTTCCTCATACTTAAAAGAAACCCAGACAGCTGATTAATTTTGGAAAAGCAATTTATCTCACAATGATATATGAGTAGTGTGGCAGGTAAAATAAGACTTACCCTATGTCATGTGATAAATTAATATTTTCTAAGACTCCTAGTCTTAGAAATTTCATAGTCCAGAAACAAAGACTGATTTCTGAAATAGCTCACATACTTACACTGTTTTCATGAAAATTGTTCTGCCTCTTAGGGCTTACTCACCTTTTGTGTTCAACCTGATTTGAGCCCTGACAGAAGCCACAGAGCAGATATTCCTCCATTTACGTCCTTTTGCCCGTGTATGGGATGAGCACACATGGCACTGAATGAGACTACAAAACCAAGTGAGGAGAGACCTCTAGTTAAACAAAACTAAAAATCCCAGAGCAGCAGGAGCCTAAATATTAGTGCCATTTCTCCAGAAGTGAACAGCCTGGAGTATGTTGTCTCCTCAGCTGAAAACAGCTCTAAGTCCCATTTCTTACAGGAGCACACCAACCATCAACCAACAACTGATAAAGCTTGAGAGAAGAGTGTTTCTCCAGAGTCTCCTAGCTGTAAAGACCTGTCACGTAGAACTGGGGTGCCCACAAAGTGCCTGCTTCTGATGACAACCCCCAAAGCCAGGCAATCTGGTTTCAGGAGTTTTACACCAAATAAAATACAGCACAACTCACTCTGCATATATAGAACTGCAATAAATACATGCTAGGCTTTGGATTTTCTTAATATATCGTTATAAATGTAGCAATACAAGGTGGAATTTGCTATTCTGCTTCAGTGCAGCTAGAACCTAGCATTTTCAGAGAGACATAAGAACTGTGATAATTTGTAAAAATTATAGTATTCAGTCTTTTGGAGGGGGAAGGAAAAAAAAAAAGAGTATTTTTTGTTAGTTTGGAAAAGAAAATGCAAACTTGTACAGAAAGCTTTTTTTTTTTATCTCCGTGTTATATGACAGTTTTTAGGAAGGTAAATGTTGGGAAAGCCCAAAAGTAAGTTTAATTTTTTTCCTTTCATTGCATTGAGTTATCATCTATTACATTTCCCCAAACCACCTCATGAGCAAGAAAACATTATAATTCCATAAGCTTTTATTTTAGAGAAGGATCACAGCAGCAGCAAGCGTTGCCTATAGGTTCATGCCTGTAAAAACCAGGGAAATAATCTACACTGAGGGTGGATATTGCAGCTATAGGTAAGGATAAGATGAATTACAGCTGACATGAGGTGTGCATCTGTGTTGTGATTATGACTGTGAGCAGGGTGGAGTGCAGTTGTGTGAAAGACCAAGCATAGCTGGTCTCCTTGGGTTGATCTCCCAGCCTGAGGTGACCCACTGAAGCCTGAGGTGACCCACTGAAGCCTAGAAACCTCCTGAAGCAGGTTTGTGCCCCATTCCACTGCAGGACCAGCTGGTGCAGGCAGGGGAGCCAAGCCCAAGGGGTCTTCCTACTCCATCAGAGGCAATTCCCAGAAAGGGCGGGTTTACCAGTAACCATCAGTAACAATAGGTCTTGGCACAGAAATCAAAGGTGCTGAACCTCTGAGAAACATGTGCTCAACTTGGTTTTGGTATGTCCTGCTAACTTTGTGTTAGTGTTCAGCACATTAACCCGGAGCTTGTGCTTGTTGCTATATTTCACACTCCCCCACCAGAGGGAATGCTGTTGCTGCACAGCTCTGCGTGTGTATTTTTCCACTATAACTGACTTAAGCGTTGCTGGAAACTGGGCCAACATGCAGAAGGGAGATGGAGAGACATGATACTTCTCCCGTTACTAAGCCCTCTTCGCTCCTAGCACACCTGTCTGCTCATTTGTGTTAAACTTAGTGATGAAGGTGCATCACTACCAACAGCAAATTGCATCAGGCACCCATTTCTGTCCACGTGAAGAAAGGGAGCCCCTTGCACAGCACATGCTGATTTGGGGGGCAATAAGCAAGCTCACCAAAGGGCTGTACTTCCTTGATGTGAGGGAAAATTAGTGCCTCATGGATGGCACAACAAAGGCTCTGCTTTTAATAGGCCACTGTTTCTCTTAATGCTCTCTGTCAATAATACTCTGAGAGCCATAAGATGCCTAAGCAGGGGGTTGTTAAGAGAGCCATGTCCTCTGACTCTTACATAGGCCACCCAAACTCATGCTCCAAGAAGGAGGATGTGGAAGTTTCTCAACCTTCAAGCCTCAAAATTGTCTGCTTCCCTTTCACCTGAAGGAAAACACTTTTATTAAAAATACTGAATATAACACAGGAACAGATACAGAAGGATGGGGCTGGCTTTCTGCTACTAGATGCTCTAGCAGAAAATGGAAATTAGCTCAGGGCAGGTCTGTGGTAAGTCCCTTCTGGCCTTATTCTTTTGTGTGGAAGCCTCTAGATCTGCCCATGGGAGCTATTGTTTTGAGTCTCTCTGCTGTTTCTCCACCCTGGGCAATGAGGAGATATGTTTACCAGGTTCTCAGTTCCTATTGTTTTAATATTCCAGTCTTGTTTGTGCGGAAAAGTACCACAAAAAGTACCATCAGCACAAGTGGAACTGCATAAAGGTGGCTTTATTCACACAGAGACCACAGGGAAACTTGGTTTAGATGCCCATTAGCCAAAAGACCAGTTTCTAACTCCCTGAAGAGCAGAGGGATATTAGCAACAGGAAAGATTTCTGCTGCACTGTTGCAATCAACTCCAGCAGGGCAGAGACCATTATAACACTGAGTATGAGCCTGGGATTACATGAAATTATGAAGAAAAATTGTACAGAAGAAAGAGGCATTCCGAAATACTATTCCTGAATACTCACGGAGCAGCTAGCGGGAGAACTAATTGGAGAGCCTTACCTTTCCTTGGGGTGTTTAGGAGCACCTACCTGCCTGTAGTCCAAGGAAAAAGTAGAAGATTTCAAAACACTGTTGCTGCTTAAATATATAATGGCCACACCTCTAGGCCTTCAGGTCCCACAGAAGCCCTTTCCTTTCAGAGAGACATCTAGATACCTTCCACAGATCTCAGCATACTAGGACTCACAGACAAGCTACAGGAGGCAGCACATAGAACTCTGCTCTCCTTGCTATCCTTTTCATAGGTCTCACACAGAGATTCCTTTTAATTTCTAAGATTTGTCTACAAGCCCAAGCCTAATGAAGACAGCTTGCAGTAGGGGTAATTAATGCACAAAATACTAAACTGTTGTGGTTTGTTTAGTTTGGGATTTTTTTTTGTTTTGTTGTGGTTTTTTCTTATTTTTAAATCTGACTGCAACTGCAGTATGGAAGCAGCAGCTTGAGTGATGCTTTTGTTTCTAGAGGTAAAGCAGAATGTCTTTGAAAATAAAAATACAGCAAATGGCTAACATTAAGTCAAAGCAAACCAAGAAAAAAAAAAAAATCTGACAGGCTAGAATTTGTGCTTTGAAGTGCCATTTTCCTGGATTTCTTTTCAAAACTACAGTTTAACTCTGACACATCATGACACTAGATTTTTGCTTAGTTGAGGCACATACGCTAGGAAACTATGGAGCACTACAAAAATGCTGGGAAAGCAGGGGTGGATGTGAAGGGAGAACTAGATGCTGCACAGGGCTGTTTGTTGGCTTTATTCTTTCAGTTATTGAACTGCTTTTTCAGGGTACCTTTGCCCAAAATTTAGAACCCAGCTGCTACATGATGTTGGAAGCTCCTAAATTATTTAGATGTTCATGTTTCCGGTAGTAACAGCACCTGTTACTGGTCTGAGCTCGTAAACCTCGGGAACATTCTTGAACCATGCCTTCCTTGCCCTGCCTCCCCTGTGGGACATGGTTTTCTAAGCCTGGATTTCAGACTGCCATACACAGACCAGAAAAAAAAAAAAAAAAAAAAAAAAAAAAAAAAACCACCAAAAAACTACAAACCACCAACATAGATACCTATGATGTTACCAAGCCCACTTGTCTTTCCCATTAATTCAATGCATACAGCCCTCACCTGTTGTACCAGAGACCAAGCTTCAAACTGCTCTTCTGCCTAACTTTAACTCCTGCCCCACATCTTTTTATGACTTCCCTAAGCACTTGGGATGGCACATCCCCCTAAATTTCTAAGCATAGTCAGCCATCACTAGCATCAAAGAAAGGGGGAAAATTGGAACTGGAATTCATCTCAACATCTGGATTCTAGTCACTGCTCAGTCATGTTCTGAAGTATTTCTTAGGGAAACAAGAGCTGCAGTAGAAGAAATGAAGAAGAATAAATTCCAGAGTTAACTGCTAGTCTAAGGTTCAGGGCAGATGGAGACTACGAGCTGAGAGCCCACTGACAGGTTAGGTAGAAGGCAGGTGTGAACACCGGTATCACAGGAGCACCCGGCACATTGGCTGCTGCTTTTACACAGGTACCACTTTTTTATCTTGGCCATGTTTGCAAGGGAAAAGAAAGGCTTGTGTAGGTACCTAGCTCCAGAAACAGTCACTGGCTTTACATCACAAGCATGAGTAGGCAGCCAGCTGCTTCGGTACCGCCCTCCGGAAAGGGAGCTCCTGTACTCTCTCCAAGGCCATCTGTCTGCACAGCACCTGGAGCCAGGCATCCAGGTCTTGTGCTTTCTGTAGGGAGCTTGGACATCTCACTTGGGATCGTGGAACTCATCAAGACTCCTCAGCATCACACACCACAACACTACACCCCAGACCTCTTTGAATATTTAACTCTTTCTTAGAAGACATGTCCAAGTAAAGAGAATACAGAACTAAAAGTCAAGATGAAATTGAAGAAATTCAGCTTGCCTGTGTAGGTAGCATCTTTTAGCATGCTCCTGGTAACTTAGGCAAGTCAAATGTTCTGTTTCAGGCTTAGTGCAGACATTACTAGCAGCCTACCCCTTTCCTGCAGGCATTGCTAAACCACTTGGTGAATTTCTCTGAATAGCAATGAAATAAGAGAACCTTTAGACACAACTGCCCCCACTTCAAAATTATAAGAACATAAGACAGAGGAGAGACTATATATTTCAGGAAAAAAAAAATCTCATCTACTGTTCAAAGTCAAGCCACCTAGACAGCCCAAATGCAGTAACTGCTTAAGAAAAAAAACTTCTGGCTACATTTAACTGTGTCTTTCCATGCTTACCAAACTTTACGTAATTCCATTCATTTTTCATATCAGAAATTGCTAGCCAGTCTTCTTATTGAGGAAGCCACTGAAAACACAGCATTTTCTTGCAGGTAGCATGACCTGAGCAGCTACCAAGGCAAAATCTGTGAACCTTCCTTTCCTTTGCAGCCACCTTCCCTTTATCTTTTCACCCTCAGTAACACCATCATCAACTCTGCTTTCTCTGCAGTGACTAAATCAGCACAGGAGAAGGCGTTCAGCACTTTTGGCTGTAATCACTGTTCAAACAGCTGTTCTCAATCCCCTCTAGAGAAAACCAGCCTATTTGATGAATTAACTCCCCTACTGACTTACTCTGTTGTGTAACAGGCAGGCCTGCAAGCTACCAGCCCTTATGCAGGATGCTAGCCTGCAGTCAGTAATTTTCAAATATATGCAAAAATAACACTCAGTTGAAAAGATATTGCCTTTTTTTTTTTTCACAAAAAGTGCTGAATTTGATAATATCAACTGGAAAATGTCCAGACATTTGCACATATGCATGCAAGCTTTAACAGTGGAATGAAGAATAGTATGAGAAAATAGTAGAAGAGAAATATAAGGTGATTGAAACACATTGAAAATCAAATAAATTGTTTTCAGACCAGACATGGCTTTTACTGAAATATTTTAGAAATACTACGTTTCTCAAGAATAAGCAGTGCTGTTCTTTGTTATCTTCAAAGCTGTACTTGAAGTCTTTTAAATAATTTACTGAGCAGAATAACAGCATCTTTCTCTCCTGGAGTGCTTGCAGTTCATTGTGAAAGCTTTAAGAAGAAAGGAAATAGGAAGAGAAATACATGAAGACCATTCATTTTTTATTTTCTGTACTAAAGCTGGAACAACCCTCTTTTGGTTTTTTCTCCACCATACTGTATTTTTCAAATAGAGATTTTTCCATTAAATTAAAATGTATTATGCAACTTGCATTTCCAAAACAGAGATACAGATCTCTCTTCTCTCAGAATTCATAATAACGATGTCTTTAGATGGAGTCATCAGTGATCTTTCTATTAGCTATTCTTGGTTATCTTCCACAAAATAGGAGCATTACCAATCGTTGCTCACATATTATCTCAGCATCTGACTGCACCTGAACCACGAGCAGAACTCCCCTTGCTCCAGTACTGCTTAGCTTCGGTTGCTTCTGTCACCCCAAATTACATGCCTTCTTAAGACTGATGCAGTTACAAAAGTCTGCTGGTTTTGCAATGCTGCTTGTTATGAAGGAATCAGGCAGTGAGATTGCTATGCCAGCAAAAACATCCCAAGTGGATGCATCTGACACAAGCTCTTTAGCCAGCCCAGTTTACCACAGTGGGAGGGCTGCGCTTCTACTGGGAGCTCTGGCAATACAGCTGTCCTGATTAAGACTTTGCAATGTAGCTAGCCCCTAATCTTGGTCAGCCATCAGAGTTGAAAGAATGTCCCAGAACATGGGACATAGAAATATCAAATAAAGGGTCCACTTTCTGATTCTTTAAATGATTAATCTGAAATGCTTAAAAAAAAAAATTCTGAGATCATGTTCCTTTTAGCTAACTTTTTTCCTTCCCTCCTGTGCATCCATGGGACACAGTGGCAGCCTTATCCCCCAGAGAGTTGTCTGTTTCTCTCATGAGCTCACTCCAGCTTCTTCCTCTTCTGAGGTTATCTAACAATGAGTTCCATATATTAATTATATTAATTATAAATTACATAAAGCAGCAGTTTATTATCAACTTCTGGATGTTCTGTCTCCCAATTTCATTGAATATCACCCTTGTCATAGTGACACAATACATAGTAACCTCTGGCTCACCTTTCTACCTTTAGATTCATCTTTCTTTGCTGTTTGTGTATAGTAATCCTTGAAGAAGTGCTTTCTTTAGGGATTATTAGACACTTATTTCCCCTACAGCTATAACATACAAATCATAGAAGATAAAGATGGCAAAAACCTAAAAGGTTGTCTGAAACAATCTGTTGATAAAAAAATTGTCCCCCATTGTACATCTTTGTTCCAGATTAAACTGAAATTGTCCAAGCAATAAAAAGCTAAAAAATTAGTTTTATGAGCAGTTACGCCACAGTCCTGACATTTAACTTTGACTTCGCTTTGCTTCATTTCATCCCATTTCAGCCATTCTGGAGCAGACACTACAGTTTTCCAATACTTCTTTAATATTTGTATATTCAAATATGTGAAGGCATCTAAAATTAATTTCTTTAAACATACTGATAAATTCAGTTTAATTACAGTACCGCTTAGTCACTGACTATTTATGGAGCAGAAATCTTCAGGGAATTAAGGAAAAGTGGCCATCTAAATAATAAAAATCACCATACAGTTAATATACATCTTTTCATATTTTCTATCGTGATTGTTTCAAATATCACATTTACTTCCAGGAGCTGTATTGGAGAGCAGAGGCTGGCACCTATTTCTGGTTTTTGTTTGAAGCCTGAAACAAAATCTCTTTGTCCATAGAGTATTATAATTCCGGTATGGCTAGGTGAGAACAAGCAACAAATTATCTTGGATTTTTGATATACTGGATGACATTCAATGCTTTTGCATGGAAAAAAAAACCACTAATGCAAAAGGTTTCCAGATAGCATAAGTAAGATTGAATGCAGTTTAGTCAGCTGTAGGAAGTTTGTTTCAGAAAGCCATTTAAAATCCACATAATCAAACAAAAAACCTCACAAACATACCTCAGCATGCATGTGTATATTTAATAATAGCCTTTTATTTATCTTTTAATCAGAGTTATTGTCCATAACAGTACTTCGTGCACATGAAGAACATTTTGAATACAAGTTCCTCATTCCAGCTCAGAGAAGCCTGGTATCGCTGTCTCTGAATTTCAAGGTGTCCTTAATTTTAGAATATCCGTTCTTAGACTAACACAGGTTACGGAGACCCCATGCCTGTGGGTAAGTTCTCCTTCTGAAAGGTTTGTGACTGCAGCTACTAGGACCTAGGACTTTCAGTGGGCTCCCTAGCCTGTAGCTGGTCATTCCTGGTTCCAAAAGATCAAACAAGTTACTTTGGCTATAAAGTCCTTGTTTCTAGACTGTGGTATTAATTCACTAAGGTAGTAATTGGGGGCTTTTTGAAGATTGTCACTGGGAATAATAGCTGACAGGGACAAGCATTCATTTGCTTCTATAAAAGAAAACAGGGGTTTTTTGTGTGTTTATGTCAGATCCAGGTAGCCTGTTTTTCATAGCTATATAAAGGGAAATTAAATCACTTGAGGTAGTGTTTTCAGCGGTCAGTAGATCATACTTAAAGACGGATCATTAGTATTTTGAGAAATCAAAAGTATTTTGGACAAATCAGAGGTATTTTGATACCTGCATTGCTTAGATAGCATGTAGATTATTTTTGCATAACTTATGCTACTTTTACTAAAACTACTAGGAAACTAGCAGACATTGGTCTGTCAGTGAAGATTGACACTAACAAAGATATATAAGTATCGAATGAGAAGTTTTGGGGTTTTTTCCATACCTGCTGACCTTGAAATAGTGTTTTAAGTGCAATCAGCGTGAAAACAGTAACTCACATATATGTACCATGCTACTTATTCACTTATTTCAATTTCTATTGCAAAAATACCGACATTCATTAGAGAACTCTATGTTGTTTTATCATTATTGGATTTATGCTCCCTCCTCATCTTTCCGCTTGGGCGATTTGATTTGCTCAGATAACCTACTGTCTTTTTTTTGTAAGTGTAGGTAAATAGATCTTCTACAAATCTGTCCAAAATTCTGCCAAACTGCAGCATTGCCAGGGCCCAGAGCAATGTCCTGTACAACTGGAGGAAAAACATGAAACACACATTAATCTTTAGCCTTGTAACTCAAATACCTTCATTGATAAAGGCTATTACAGTGATTTGCCAGAGAGAAGTGAGTTGTCTGAGCATGTGGTTTTGTTCAGATTGTTTTTATTTGCTTTTCTTTAGAAATACACCAGATCATGTTGAGCAAGACATTTGCATTTAATCTGCCCAGAGGCACTATTAAGGACGTGTTCTAAAACCCAGAAATACAGTATGGTCTTTTGTAGTGGTGTTGACAGGAAGGTGACAAGCCTAGTCACGCAGAATGACCTACCTTTTTTAAAGTAAGAAATTTTTTTTTTCCAAAATATTAGTACTAGTATTAGGTATATGAACAAATGTATTGTCTTTAACAACCTTGTATATCTATATCTTGTAAATTTCTGTTTGTTTTTGTAAACTAAGATAACCTGTAAAAAAGCTAAAAAGGGAGGCAAATGCTGAGACATTCTTAAGAACTATGTTTGTTTCTTCTGCTACACCTCCTAAAAATTTCCACTCTCAAATTACCAATGAAAGCAAACAAGGCACTGGATTGATCAAGTGCTAATTAAGACAGAGCAGTGTTAGGAACTGGTACAAGTCCCCACTGTGTCATTTAAAAGCATTCATAATAAGGTAGATTTAACTTCAGACTGGCTCATCTACTCAGCGTGCTGTCTGCTCATGCTGGCCAGATGTAAGAGGTCAACTGTCACAAGCTGGATCAATGAAGACAGTAATCTATGCAAAAAGCAATCTTGGTATATTACACATATGACACCAAGTTGAGTGAGAGTGTTAATCTGCTGGAGGGTAAAAAAGTTCTACAGAGGGATCTGGACAGGCCAGATAGATGGGCCAAGGCCAATTGTATGAGATTCAACAAGGCTAAGTGCTGAGTCCTGCACTCAGGTCACAACAACCCCCACACTTGGGTCACAACAACCCCATGCAATGCTACAGGCTTGGGGAAGAGTGGGTGGAAAACTGGCCGATGGAAAGGACCTCAGGATGCTGGTCGAGAGCCAGCTGAATGGGAGCCAATAGTGTGCCTGGGTGGCCAAGAAGGCCAATAGCGTCCCGGCTTGTATCAGAAATAATGTGGCCATCAGGAGTAGAGAAGTGGTTGCTCCCCTGTACTCAGCACTGGTGAGGCCGCACCTCAAATACTGTGTTCAGTTTTGGACCCCTCAGTACAAGAAAGACACTGAGGTGTTGGAGCATATCCAGAGAAGAGCAACAAAGCTGGTGAAGGATCTAGGGAGCAAGTCTTATGCGGAGCGGCTGTGGGATCTGGGGTTGTTTAGTCCAGAGAAAAGGAGACTCGGGGGAGACCTTATCGCTCTCTACAACTACCTGAAAGGAGGTTGTAGCAAGGTGGGTGTCCATCGCTTCTCTCAAGAACAAGTGATAGGACAAGAGGAAACAGCCTCAAGTTGCACCAGGGGAGGTTTAGATTGTATATTAGGAAAAAAATTCTTCATTGAAAGGGTTATAAAGCATTGGAACAGTCTGCCCAGGGAAATGGGAGGGAGAGGGGAGTGGGGTGGGTGGTTTTTTCTTTAAGATAAGATGAACACAGCAGCATCTTGCAGAGACAGATATTTTCAGCCTGGAATGCTGCAAAACCTCTTGCTTCCATGTATTCACACAAAATCTGTCCACTTTGAACATCCTGAGGACCAAAACATAAGAGGGGAAGAAACACAAGGGGCTTGGGAGTACCAGGAGCTTCTCCTTGCCCAGACCACAACCCAACCTCAGCAGGGGAATGCAGAGGCCAGGGCTGGACCTGCTAGGGTGCAAATGTGCTTATTCACAAGGCAGATCTGCTAATGGCCACTGCAGCCCAGGTTGTCGTGGAGATATCTGGCATTCAAAGGTGCACACAGCCCTTGGCAGCTCTTGCCCTGTGGGGATGCTCAGCATCTCTCTGTGTCTTTCTCCTCAGCTTGGCTGCACTTGCTCAGTGCTGAAATTAATTCACCAAGCAGAGCAGGCATTGTTGGGAGAAGCAGAGGAAGAACCTGACTGACCTCAGGCAAAGAATTGTTCAGGCACCGGCATGCAGAAAGCCACTGCCCAGAACTGGAGTCTGGGAAGAAGTATTTTGGAGAGGCCACCACGTCCAGCTGAGGGAAGGACTG
Organism: Tetrax tetrax; assembly: GCA_009806455.1. Taxonomy (NCBI): domain Eukaryota; kingdom Metazoa; phylum Chordata; class Aves; order Otidiformes; family Otididae; genus Tetrax; species Tetrax tetrax. The sequence continues at coordinate 78,979 of WHYT01016348.1, read as the reverse complement.
TATTGATCATGGCTTAGCTCCAACGCAGTCACAAACAGACACAAATTTGCTAAGCCTGTCAGCTTACCGGCTTTATTGACTTAGAGCTCAAAACACAAAGTCTCTATAATGTAGCACTCCTCTTCCTGCCTCCTCTTCCTCCCTCCCTACATGGCCTGAACTGCATTACTGGAGATCTGGATTCTCCTGCAGACTTTTTTAGGATCTCAGTGCCTGATTTAGAGAAATCTCAGTTGGCTCACCTCAAAGCTTTCCCTCTTTCAGAGTAAAGCATCAAGATATTCAGCTGATGTGCTGTTACTAGGCCAATTGCAACCAGGCAACTTTGTGAAGCTTACCAAAGGGATTGCCAGCTGCTCTCTAAAAAAAAAAAACCCCAAAAAAACCCAAAAAACACCCCCAAACTCAGTTGAGGAAACAAAAAAAGCATATTTATTAAAGTGAAAATAACATCCGTCACAGATGTGTTTGCTGTGATACTTGTACATTTTCATTTGTAAAACCTTAATTTCCCTTCCTAAAGAGTTATGGTTTGGGCAGCTTCCAGTAACAAGGCTTCTGTTGTTATCTAGACCACTATCTGCCCTAAATTAATTTTTAAAGAGGTTTGATTTTTTTTTCAGTAGATGTGATGTTGCATACTTTGGAAATATTTGAGCATGACATGGTCTTTGGCACTTTGTCAGGTTTTTTTATTTGTGTTCTCTATGTGAGCCATGACTTAATGTCTTTGTCACATATCCTTTTTGTATTTTTTAGGAGCATCTGAAAGCTTTTGACCAGGAAGTAAATGCATTTGTGGACTATATGTTTGGACCTCGAGGTAAGCTGCTCCGCTATGGCCCTTTTAAGAAATAACACCTACCTAGATTACCACTCAAAAATATTGTAATAAATTGAAACAGTAAAAATCTTATATCTGAATAATTTTTCTTTGAAAAATGTGGACTAGACAGAATTACAGTATTTGCAGGAGCAATTATGTTAAGAATTCTATTAATGCACTGCATTTATAGAAAGCAAATAGATTTTCACTTTGACTGTTTGACACCATATTATCTGTATACAAGTTAAAACCAATCACAGATTATACTGAAGGTGAAAAAAGAAATGAAACTGAATTTTTATTAAACTTAAAAAAAAAAAATCACTAAATTTGAGAGTCCTTTGTTTCTGAGAATATAAAAGTATTTCAGTTTTACATTCTAATGTAGATTAAAAAGATTGAAAGCCTGGATTTTTGTTAAAGTGGAAGATCTGTTTTGGGACTGATTTTCATTCATAATCCAGTTATTGTTTGGTCCAGCTACCTATCAAATAGCCTAATTCAGAAGGATGCTCAGAGCAAAAGCAAGAAAGGGCTTTTAGCACCCCGCAGGATGACATCCAAATTTCAGTAAATCAGTAGACGAGGTGGGAGGACAGATGCATCTTCTATGTTCTTTCTGCATTCTTAAAATTAAGAAATCGTCATTCTTAGCTGTCTGGCTGGCTACAAAATCTTTTCCATCATCTCTGCACTAGATGTGAAGATTGAAAGATTTCTGGTGAGGAAACACTGAACAGCTTGGGAACTGCAGCAGAAGTGATTAAAACAGATTAAGTTTTATTAATGGCTTCTACAATAGTGCATTTTAATATTAACTATTAACAAATAAATGTTATAACAAGCATAAAAATACTACTTTTTTTTTTTTTTTTTTCTCAAATGAACATGGTATTCTCCTGCATTCCTCTTTCCTCGTTGGTCCAGAAGAAATTGTCTGAAGGAATGAACTGTAGTTAATCCAGTGTAAAATACCACACAGATCCCTTTGGGCTTTTAGAAAGCACTTTAGTTAAATAAGTATTATTTGTATTACTTGCTAAGTACATCACCATCCCTCTTGAGACATCAGTGCTGAAGATAGCAGTTTTTTTCCATGCCTCTTTACTATGATCTTTAATTTTATTGGTGGTATAATGACAGTGTATCATACATTTCATGAATAACATATCTCCCTCCAATGAGTTTATACACATAAATAATTCACAATAAACTGCAAACTGTTTTAAATTGGATAGAATGACCCCGCAAATGAAAATCTAATGAATTCTTGAGAGCTTCCCCAACTGTCTAAACCTAAACTGTTCACCTTCTTTCTCTCCACCAATTTTCACCCACAGTGCACACTTCATGCAGTGGCAAGATGGCTTAAAAGGATAGATGACAGTACTCTATTCTTTTAAAAATCAATCCCGTGTTCATGGTTTATATTTTGGGTAGTAACTCCTGAAATACTGGTATGACTATACTGGTGTTAGCCAGTATATGGCTGAGGGCATGAGAAGAGACAGAAAGCCATGTGCCAGTTCCCAGAGGCAATTTCTGCTTGTGTTGGCAGTACCAGGCTAACACAAGCTGCAGTACTGCACTACTAGAATAGGGAACATACTATCAAAGATCTGAATTTGATTTATACATAGGCCTATTTTGTGCCTTTGTTCACTGCTGTCACCTGGACTTTGTACACAAATTTACCTCAGTGTTTGCTCTTGAGTTAGCAGACCAAGTCCTTTGAATCAGGGATTAGAAGCCATATACATGCCCATCAGTTGCATCTCTTAATAAGAAGTAGCCTTACAATTTGATATTAGTCCATATTATTCTGGATAGGAGATTATCAAGGCTCAAAGCAAAATTAAAAACAACGAAATAGCTATATTGTTCCATCAGACAGCATTTTTCCAGGGTTGCCTTCATCTGCAGAGTATTGTTTGGTGTTACACGAAATTAAGGAATTTTGAATTGCAACAGCTAAATCTAGTTAATTGATTGCTTGTTTTATATGTAAAAGAAACAGAGGTGGTCAAAAATACATATATTTTAATAAAGTTACAATAAATTAATAAGGGATCCACCTCTTCTCAATTGAGTATGAACGACAGCAAAGCATTGGTGCAAAACCATCTACCCTCTGCACCTAAGAAGATCTGAATCTACTCAGACACCAACTGGCCAAAGCTATACAGAAACATGAATGAAAATGTTTCTAAACCTCACTGATAAAAGCCTGATACCTTTAAAGAGCCTGGGAGGCCTGCCACTCATTTCAAAGGAGCCAAGATTTCACTCCAAGAGTCTGGCACATCATGGCCGGTGACCGTGAATGAGCTTATTCACAGAGCAACCAGAGCTTGTGGGCGCCTGCTCCTTCCCCTGCTGCAGTCCAGCGCTTTCACACTGTGGCTTTATTCACTGCCTTGGTCTCAAATTCAGATGGTGTGTGGGTTCAGCATTGTAAAAATAGTCCTTTCTCCCATTGATAACTTACCTTTATAGTACTTGAACACAAAGATCAAACTGTCAGTCAACAGAAATACCTTTGATCTCTCCTTCTTCCGCTAAATTTTTTTGAAGTACACTCCCTTTCCTCTCTCTTTTCGCCACATGCAAACCTTCCTCTTCATGTCATTCAGGGATGAGTGTCAATGGAAATAGAATAGTCACATTCCTTGTCTGCTGTTTATAAACCACTTTCTGCCAATAACTTCCTCACCCTTCAAAGTACCAAGGTTGGGGTGGAAAATAATCAGTAAGGGTATGCATTTTAATAATTTCTCTTGAAACAGAAATAGTAGAGAGCTTAAAAAATACTCAACATGCTGACCTGAATAAGCACACAAGTTCTGCTTTTCTATGGATCAGCCCACGTGTTTGTGGCCACTCACAGCAGAATGAAAACTTTCTGAGAGTGTACTGGGGCAGCATTTAATACTGTTTAGTTTAATTTGTATTCTCATCTCTTCCAATTACTTTTCCTTTTTGAGCAAACATGCCATTTTGTTATCTCCTGATGCCAGTTGGCCTTTGTGCAAGTAACCTTTATGCATCAAGTGTTGCCATCCTCAGATGGGGAGACCCTTCTTTAGATAGCAGCCTTGCTGACATGACTTTCTACATCTTCATTTAGGATATCAATTAAATAAATTAAATCCTTATGCTCCTAAAACATACACTAAATCAACACTTGCATACGCAACCTTTACCTGTCCTCTGACTCCTGTGTCCTGTTTAGAGCCCAAATGGGAGAAGAACCTGTTTGGAGCCCACATGGGAGCAGAATCCCCTCAAAAATATCCATTCCATAGCTTCACATGTGGCTTGTTAACTTTAAGAGGGCTGTTGGAAGTTGTTTACTCTCACACTGAGGTGATCTTAAATAGAGATTGAGATCTGAAGACAGAAAACAAGCACTTTAGATTGGTAATGCACAGCAAAGCAAGGCCACCCTAAAGGAAGGATGGTGCTTTGTCATAGAAGGTTATACTGTCGTGACCATTTTAATCCTACACCTCTTCTTAAGGCTTTTGGGAGCCCAGAAGGGAGAGTCAAAACCAGGAGAGCACTGGAATTCCACAGTAACTTAGGTCTGGTTTAAAGTCTTTCCTGCAAAAGAGCTTACATCCCCGGTGGAGCCCAAATCCAACAGATAAGTGATACAGCCACTGCGATGGAAGCAAGGTGGGAAGCAGAGGGAGATCGTAATGAGAAAGAAAGATGATGTTAGTAGACCTGTTCATAAGCAGATTACTCTAACTCACTTAAATTCTCACTTTCTGTATACCTATATACCTATCTAATATAGGTATACCATATAGATTTCTGACGAAAGAATAGTCAGAAGGAATACCGTAAAGCAAAATTGCCAACAGCAACAGTTTGTTAAATGCTTGGGTGCTTTTGGTTTGCGCATCATCCATTGCCCAGTCCTTTCCAAACTCAACACAGGCAAAAAAAGTACTAAAATGTTTTTTCGTGCACTATGAATAACTTTTTTTTCTGTTACAATTTTTAACATAATCTTAGTCTTTGTAAAAAATAAACTAAGAAGTAATTTAAAACAGTTTCTAAGAGCAGAAAGAACTACTGTGATCAGCACAATAGTTTCTCACTGGCTTTCTTCTTCACTTACTCTATAACTCATGCCAGATTTAGAGTAACCTTTTTGAAAAAATAGCCATGATGTTATAGAATCATAGAATGGTTAGAGTTGGAAGGGACCTTCAAAGGTCATCTAGTCCAACACCCCTGCAAGAAGCAGGGACATCCACAACTGGATCAGGTTGCTCAGAGCCTCATCCAGCCTGGCCTTGAATGCTTCCAGGGATGGGGCATCCACCAGCTCTCTGGGCAACCTGTGCCAGTCTTCTACAACTCTCATTGTAAAAAATTTTTTCCTAATATCTAATCTAAATCTACCTCCCTCTATTTTGAAACCATTACCCCTTGTCCTATCACAACAGGCCCTACTGAACAGCCTCTCCCCATCTTTCTTGTAGGCTCCCTTGAGGTACTGGAAGACCACTATCAGGTCTCCCCGGAGCCTCCTCTTCTCCAGGCTGAACAGCCCCAACTCTCTCAGCCTGTCCTCATAGGAGAGGTGCTCCAGCCCTCTGATCATCTTTGTGGCCCTCCTCTGGACCTTCTCCAACTGGTCCGTGTCCTTCTTATGTTGGGGGCTCCAGAACTGGACACAGTACTCCAGGTGGGGTCTCACCAGAGCAGAGTAGAGGGGGAGAATCACCTCCCTCGACCTGCTGGCCACGGTCCTCTTGATGCAGCCCAGAATGCGGTTGGCCTTCTGGGCCGTGAGAGCACATTGCCAGCTCATGTTGAGCTTCTCATCCACCAGCACTCCCAAGTCTTTCTCCTCAGGGCTGCTCTCCATCCATTCTCCACCCAGCCTGTATTTGTGCCTGGGATTGCCATGACCCAGGTGCAGGACCTTGCACTTGGCCTGGTTGAACTTCATGAGGTTGGTTCCTTGTTCTTTACATAGATAAATGTCTGAAGACTGTTGCCATGGAAAACTAACTCTAAATTTTGCTCCACCTTCAAGAAAGAAAAGAAAAAAAAAAAGAAAAGAAAAAGAAAATACACTCCTTTCGCTCATGACGTCCAGTTGCTCATAGGACAACAGATTGACAAGATTGATAGGATTAGGCTTTGCTCATATACGCTGAACTATCTGATTACTGCCAATGGGATTACTTGTGTGAATAAGGCAAGCAGGATTTGACCTTAATATTTCATTTCAGAACCAGGCAAATGGGACAGAAACTGTGAGAAAGCAAGCCCTTGCCTTACCGAATAACCAAAGTAAACATTTGCCATTTGTTTTTCATATTTAATGTTTTTAAAACAATCCTCCCCTTGTGTAAATGTTTTCTAGTAAATGTTATATACCTTCATACTTATATAGCGAATGCAGAATTAATATATGAACTAGCAAATTTACATGCATACTTAGCATTTAATACTATCTGCAAATTGTCCATTGAGCAGATTAAGATATGATTTAATTAAATATTAAGTTAAAACATTAAATTAAAATTTTTAAAGCATGTGGGAATGTTTTATTCTTTTTTTTTCCCTCTTTCCTGTTAAAATGAAGACATTTAAGTGACCTTAAGTTATTAGGGAATTCCATGCAGTTTTCAGCACACATTCTCTGAATTAGTATGCAATTTTGGGAAGGTTAAAGCAATGGATAGGTCTTGTGAGCAAAGTGTGGCAGATTCCCTCTCACACTTTCAGCAGACTTTTTTCATGATGCGACTGCATTATTTTAGCAATACTTTACCATACCCGCCTTAATTGCCTGCTGCATGTGGTTTTTTTTGCAGATGCCAGGGTTAGAGGTTGGTTCCTTTTGGACTCTTACCTTCCCACGTTTTTCCTTACTGGAGCATACCTACTCTGCATATGGCTGGGCAACAAGTTCATGAAAGACAGGCCTCCTTTCTCTCTCAGGGCTCACCTCATTGTATATAACCTTGGGATTACACTGCTCTCCTTGTACATGCTCGTAGAGGTAAGTGTTCTTCCATGCAGTGCAGCTGAGAAAGGTGAGCAAAATACAGTTTTTAGCAGAAATATCTTAGCAACAGATAGCTTTGCTAGGAAATGTTACGTCAGCAGCAAAGTAAATTTAAGATCAAGAAAAGTCCTTTTGCAATTGTATAGTGAGTTGTCCTGTACCTTCTCAGCTCAGATCGCAGCATGTCCTTCCTGAGTTACAATCCCCATCTGGGTACAGCTGGCTGCTACCAGGACAGTGTCTACAAGCATTAATTTGTATCTGCCGTAGTCAGTCAGCTCAAACATACCTACACCTCATTCTTCAGCACCCAGGAATATGCCCATGGATTGGATTTCATTCGTATGACTGCGTACGAAATGATTTTTCTATGTACAAATGCCCATGCTTAAATGTGAACAGATGTATAGATGAGAATAAGTACTAATTTATTTATGGTATTGTCAATTCAATGTTGTTTTTCTGCTGTCCTGACTAAGCCTCTTTCCTCATGTAGTCAGACAGTAGGAGAGAGATGTTAAAAACCTGCCACTTCAGCCAAAAGCAAATGCTATCAGGCTTGGAGGATGAATATGGTCACACAGATTATTTCCCAAATACTTATCAGGAAGGAACATGCTCACAGAAATCAGGATCTATTCAGAACCAGAAGAGAGGTTTGAATCCATCTGGCAATTTTGCAACAACAGAGGACTCAAACAGTGCTCCTTAGCAGAGACATGTATGTTTTCATCTCCTCAGTGGGGAGCAGAAGCCAAAACTCACTATTTTGATTTATTTGGGAGCTCCCTATTCTCAGCGATGTGATAATTGAGCTACTTTTAATATTAAAGTGTTAACATCCATCAGTTGCAGCCCTAAAAAACAAACACTAAAAGACAAAATATTTTCTGAATTGGTTTAAAAAGTGGCCTCGGGCATGAGAAGCTCTGGCTGAAGGATATGCTTGGTTTCGTGGTGTGAGCTGACATTGCTGCCTTGCCTGCACAGCCTCACAGCATTTCTTGCTCCCTGGCCACAACAGCAGTTACCATGAGAAAAACCAGGACCAACTGTTCTGGCAGCTGGAGAAGAAACTTTGCAGAAGCCAAACAAGACCCCAAAGATTTCAAGCTTTAAAAGAATTTGAGCTAAACACCAAGTGACTGATCTAGTCAAAAGGCTGAACAGCAGTTTAGGTTTGTGCCTTTGTGCAAAGGACCAATTGCGCTACACAGAGCTTCGTCCTGGTCAAAGCTCCAGCCGCCTTCAGCGGTCACCGTGGGCATCTGAGAGTGCAGCATCAGACCCAGAGCAAAGGAGAAATCAGCACGGTTGCTGGAAGGTTTGATGACTCCATGCTGATTGTCCTCCAGAATTTAAATTAGCACTTTGATGTTTAAATCCCCATTTTGCTGGAAGGTATACAGATAACTGTCTTCAGCAGCAGGACCCAGCAAAAGGAATTAACTCGACGGAAAACAAAAATACTGCTCCCTTCCCCTTGCAGGCTGATTTGGCCTGCCACAAGTAAATGAGTGAACAAAGAGAATTTTAGCAGGTCTCACATGACTGAAGTAAACTTGGGTTTTGCCATCTTTGTATCCTTGTAGGAATTGTGTTGAGCCAGCTCCCATTCAGCCACCTCACCGCCCTGTCCTTCCTCAGGCTTACTTTGCTGCAGACGACGGCTGAGTTGCATTAGTCCTCAGATTAGTCCCTTTGGACCTTGATTCTGTAGCTGGAGGCTGCTGATTTACACCTCACGCAGCGGCTCGCAGCTCCACATTCTGCATTCTTTGGGAGCTTCGAGGACATCACGGCTGATCTGCACTGACAGATGTTTTACTGCAGATTTCACTTTTAGCTCTGAATTGTCAGCCAGGCTGGTTTTGCACTGTATGAAACTCTGTTCCACAATAGTGGCTCTGTATTTTTTCATAGTCTACTTGCCTGGTTCCAATCACAATTTCTCCTGTGAAGGAGCAGAATGGAAGTTTAAGACTTAAAGATTTGCCTGAGGTAGCTTGCACATAACTGCTGAAGGAAAACAGGCAAATGGGAAAGCAGCAATCATCTTCAGTACTGAATAAAGTTATGGTGACTCAGTATTTCAAAATGTCCAAAGCTTCTTTCTGGCCCTTATTCTCTCTGTCTTTTGTGGACAGTAAGCTGTTTAGGGAAGGAGTTACCTATATTTAGAGCATTCTGCACAGTAGTTTCTTATGTAAACACAGCTGATCCCTCCAGTGAGTGTGATTCAGGATTAATTGCTAGTTAGAGACATCTATAACAGTTGTCTTATTCCTTCATCCTCCCACTCCACCTGAACCCCTCTGGTCTTTGGAATAGAGATAAATCACAAAGCAATAAACTCTATAATAGAGATAAACCACCAAAAAAAAAAAAAAAAAAAGAAATCCACCAAATAGTTATTGGAATTGTTCTTCTTATCTCTTCTTGGTTTTGTTTATAAGGTGCCACACACCTCTTCTTTTGATAGCTCCAGAACGGAGTGGGTGCTTCTTAGACATTTAAAACAAAAATATCTCAGTCAAAAGAAGGGTGTATCAGACTGTCTCACATGATGGCTTTAATGAGAAACATGGCAAACCAGATGACAGGGGTACCTATGCTGCAATTCTTCGCTCCTCACCTTCATCTCCTGACCTGCTTTAGCTGTTTTTTGACTATAGTTAATTTGTACAACTTCAAGGCACAGCGGCAAAGATTATAGCAGGGAGTCATAACAAAAGGGCTGGTTTTAAATCTCCAAGGGCAGACACCTCTTTTGAGCCAGAGCTCCACACAACTTCACCGTGGGTATGAGGTATCTGGGAGCCAGTTTGAGCTCCATGGGCTTTGAGGTCAACCAGTTCCCTAAAGTACTTAGAGGTGCAGCTCCAGGACAACTCTAAGATGTGCCATTAGCATAAAGTCAGATGCCTCTACCATCCCCAGAGGACAAGATCTAAAAAAACCCAGCCCCGCCCAGCTGCCCTCATCCTACTGAGATGTCTCAACATTTTTGTGTCAAGAAAGAGTTAGGTACTTTTGAAAACCTCCCAGAACAGCAGTTTATTAGACCTTAATTTAGGCTTCTGAATTAGGCAAATAGATTTTCTTGAAGTCACCAAAAGCTCTTACCTCTCCACATTGAATATAATGGAGAAATGGAGGACTTGGTTTCAGAGCATGGCTTTTTCAAGCACCTGAAGCTTAGGCTCAAGTCCTGTCCTTAAATTAGGCAGGCTGCAGGTGCACTGACAATTCCCTCCACCCTTGCCTGGTTCAGAGGTTTGTTATTGGTTGTGTACTCTTCTGTACCATTAAGTGTTTGTAGGCCCAGATCAAGTCTACTGATCCAACAATTTCAAGTAATTGCCAAGAATCTGCATTAAAGAAAAGCAACCATCAGCCTTTTTATTTTAATAAAAATCAAAATTTGTACCAATTTCACTGAAGAAAAGAAAAGCCTTTCCTCTACTGAAATCTCTGCTTAAGATCCTAAAAGTACCAACTATAAGCAGAAAACCAGCTTACTGTGAAAAGCATTCAGGTCTTTGCATATTTTAAAATTATTTCATGTCAAGTCAGCTCACAAACCACAGTCTGGGGATACAATCTGAGGCACCAGAGGCCAAGATGAGGTTTTGAAGCTCACCACAGGATAAAACTGTCACAACTCCAATGATAAATTAAAACTTGAAACAAAGGAGACCAATGCTGATCTCTGAATTGCGAAATTGCTTGGGTGAGGGTACTCTCTTTCACTGATAGGAAAACACATAATCTTTACTATGGTCTTAGGCTGCTTTCCTCAGCAGTAAGTATCACCTCTGCCCCATTAAAATTAAATCTCAGCTAGTCATCAAGCTCTCACCCAAGGCCTTTTGTTGATCAGACACTGAGAAAACCGGGACACTGGCACCAGCTGGGTCAGTTTAAAAAGGAGATCTAGAGATGCGTGTCATTAGCATAGGGGTGGCATGATGTCTGAAGCTGCCTGTATCCCCAGGTAACTTCACAGACTTATTACAAATCCATAGGATTTGTAAGCAAGCAACCACATCCATATGGGGAAGCAGGACTTGCATGTAAGGACCCCTCAATTCAAAGCAAAGAGGAAAGAACAGAACTGCACAAGTATTGCAAGCCCAGTGCATTAACCTTTTCAGTGAAGCTGGGAGAAGTCTTTTATCCTAAAGGATTTAAAAAAAAAGAAAAAAAAAAAAAAGGAGTAAATTACCTTCACTTTACCTGTTTCTAGGAGCTGAAAATTCACCCCACAGTAAGTAAAATTATAGTCATGACTTGCAGATCCATAGATGCCAAGACAACATGAGGATTTGCAGGAGAATTGCCTTCTCTGTATCCTCTGATAGCAGGGAAAGTCAGAAGCACAATGCTGGCACAATCAGAGCCACCAGCCACCATTTTTAGCCCTACACGTTGCAACTGGGATAATGTCTCACAAAATGTTAGGAAGCCCAGTATAATGCCTGCATTTGGGAAAACTGTGGGCAAAATGAAAGGAACAAACCAAAAAAAGAAGCAGCACTTCAACTCTGTTTTATTCTATCATTCTAATGGCTGACATAAGAAAAAAAAATTGCTTCCTAACTGTGCAAAGGTTAAAAAGATAGAGCTCGAGTAGCAGAAAGTCTAAGTGAAATTTTAACAGTGCAGGTGATGAGGAAAGGTGAAAAAAAAGACAGAGATCTTAGTTGACTTCACTGTCCTGGAATTTTACTATACCAAACTTTAAAGAAAAAATTATTATGTTAAAGATTGTAACCAATTAGTCCTTTGTTAATTGTCTAGAAGTTAGTGAATGTAAATTTAGCAGAGAAGCAAAAATTGATTCTAGTTCTGTAAGAATTGGTGCTTGAGGTGAAGGCTTCCTTTGAAGTAATTCTTGAATTACAACAGAAAGACTGTCTTAGCCTTAGGGGAGCAAAAGGAGAAGAGCAAAGTGAGAAACCAGAAGAAATCAGGTGTGCTTTTCCATCATTTCAAAGAGGGAGAAGTGAGAAATACAAACTAGACAGCAAAAGGTCACAGAGTTCAGTGTAAAGTGGTGAAGCATAAGGACAAAGTAAACAGGTTTTTGAGCGAGTAAGAACTTTGTCTGGATAGAGTTAAATTCCTAGGTGTTCTTTGATCTTAATCAGACAATTTGTTTGGAGAACTGAGGAGCTGACTTTGCTGTTCTCACCTGCAGTTGTTCTAACCAGACACATTGTCCTCACTTCTCAGTTTTCGTCCTCTGAGTTCTCCATGTCTTTTCTACTGACCTTTCTGAGCTCTGCATATAGGTAAAATGTTTAGCCTGCTTACGAAAACGGCAGTGCTCTGGATCTCACCTGCTCAATTCAAATAGATTTCAGTAGAACTTTATCGGATATCAAGAGTAAAATTTTATATGACAAGTTTTTTTCAGATGTGCAAAGCTTCAGATAGAACCACTGTCACTACAAAGTAGAGAAGCTATTAAAAATGGGACATTTAATCGAAGATTCATAGAAAATAAGCAAAACCAAATCCCTTCCAGGCCTATTTCACTATCCCAGGCAACACCAACAGAGTCTTTGTTGACCGAAAAAAATATTCAGACATTTGTTGAAACTATGAACTTTCTAACCTCAAAATAAGAGGAAAGCATGGGACCACTTACTTCCTCTGCTCTGGAATAACCAGTATCCTTCTAGTTAGGATGCCCAGGCAGGATGAGATGAGAGACCCAGCACAGAGCCCAGCTCTATGTATTGCAGGTCAGTGTATTACAGAATTAGCCAATCTGTTTTTGGGCCACCATGCATGTAATTATCAGACCTCAAAATAGACCCATGGAGAGGTGTAGAACCTTACCAATGAGTAGCCCAAAGCACGCTCTTTATGTTTCTATCCCCATGAAGAAGTATCTTGGCTGCAACATAAAGAGAGATAATGAAATATTTTAATTGTGAAAAATCCTGTGGAGTCTTTCCTATTTGGCACCCATTTTTTGTTTGGCACAATACCATTACTAAGTAACAGTACGTTTTGGGAAACTGAGCTACTGACCAAACAGCAGGGTTGAGACTAGGCTCCTGGAATCCTCCAGGCCTGGGCTGAACAATCTAGCCCACGCAGCTTCCTTATGGGGTTTATGGCCTTTCCAGACTACAGCTTATTTGATCTTCACAAGAAGCAGCAATCTAGAAACACAGGCTGTTCTTCATCTCAGTAATCCATCTAAAATCTGGGATTATGCCTCAATTCTTGGAGACTTGGCTAAAAATAGGCAGCCTATATAGAAAGAAATTCTTCTAACAAATATCATTCACAGGTTATTTTACTATTGAATGTCCTAGCCAGAAAACCCATCTGAAAGCTTTTTAGGTATTATTTGAGGTTGATTTAACAATAAATCAAGAATAATTAATGGATAGGATAATAACCTTCCTCTATTCATCTACTTATTACATAAAAGCACAATTGTTTCAGTAGCATTGCAGCATGCCTTCACCCCAGCCTCTTTGGGGTGGGAAGGCAATCTAGCTGTTGCATGCTTTTGGAACTGAGCCATGTTGCAGTCAAGGAGCTGATTTCTCCCTTTATGAACTGAAAAAGGAAAGTTAGGTGAGACAATTAATATCTGGTCTCTGGTTTTAGACACTGATAACCTTCTGAGTCATTTCATTCTACATTTCACTTAAAATAAAAAGGCAAAGAAAATAAAGTCATTACTCTCTCCTTCCTGAGACACCGACCCAAAGCTTTTGCTTAAACTCCTTTTCCTTGGGATCTGACCTGCACATAACTGCTTTAGGTCTATTTTGTCCAAGTCTAGAGATATAGGGAGGAAGTGTTATTTGCAAGGACTAACAAAAATCTCCTGTTACAGCCAAGGTAAATTGGTGATTCACAGCACTGCAAAATAGGCCCTTTCCACTACACAGATTAGTCCCTTTAGTTTAGCAAGACCTCCATTGCTTGAGGACAGTGGTCAGATCAAGATGTTTTAATTGGCCTAATGGCTGGAGTTCCATAGAAAATATCATACACATATTAATGACAAGAGGGTTCTTGCTCTGTTTTGTCCACAAGAAGGACACTAGCGCTTGTCATAGAATCATAAAATATCTCAAGTTGGAAGAAACCCATAAGGGTCATCGAGTCCAACTCCCTGCTCCTTGCAGGACTGCCTAAAACTAAGTTATATGACTAAAAGGGTCATCTAGTCCTTCCACTTTGAACTTTTGAGAGGAATTCCAGTTGTTTGAATATTAATTCCAAAATTTGGTTTTGGCTGAACTGTTTCACTGATACTAAGGTGTTTCAGGGGCCTATTTAGGATGGCTCTGACAGGGAAAAATCAAAGCAGATCAAGCTGGAGAATACAGTCATGAACCAGAAATCAAAGGGGGTCCTTCTGGAGGGTAAAGTGGTGTATGCGGAACTTTGGCAAAGTGTGATTTTGGAATTATAACTACGAACTAAAAACTTGGTGAAAAGAAACAGTGAACGGACCTATAAATGCTAGCATAAAAAATGAATGGAAATATTAAAAGGATGGTTGTGGTGGGAAAGATCTGTGCATTTCCCTAATATGGCAAACACCAACCCCCTCTCCGGGTAAACTGAGAATATTCTGAACGCCTTACAAGGCTTGCTCATCTTCCAGGTGCTGGTGCCTCACCCTCTGTCTTTCTCCTGCCCTGGGACAAGGGGGAATACCTTCCTGCTTCCAGGTATTTTTTTCTCTGAGCAAGCCCAAAATGCACAGAGCTTTTTCCACAACTGAAAGAGCTCAGAGAAGCCGCAGTCAGTAGAAATAGGAATATTCATTCAGAAAAATCATATTACTTTCCTTTCTAGCCTACCTGTAGAGAACAGATGCAGGAACAAGCTACGGCTGTCTGATTTTTGGGGCCAAAAGCTTGAAATGAACAGAGCACAGCCCCCTGGCTCTGCACTGTTGATGCTTACTTAGCCTGCTACTCTGCAAGGTGAGGGTCTTCGGCACCATCTTCTGGTACCTGCTGCTGCACTCTGCTGAGATTTCTTACAGAGGAACCAGCTCTTATTCCTGAACAATTTGATTTCCCATTTTAAAAATAAAACAAATCAAAACAAGGATTAGATGGCTGCAGTGAAACAAGTGTTGTGAATCCTTGTGCTGTTTATATTCAAGCACATCAGTAAAGATCATTTATTGGTGTAACAACTGGAATCTGTTAAGAACGTTAGAGCAAGAGCAAAATACAAAAACTCATCTAGTAACAGGATGTTGCTACTTAGTAGAAATTTTTCACAAGGCAGCATTTTCCTCTTTACGTGATCTGAGTCTGTAAATAGCTTCCAACAATGCATGTGTTAATATTATTTTCAGCATATGTTGCCAAGAACGCAAAGCATTCAAAGAATCGCTTCCTAGAGAGAGAATTTGTATTTTGAAAGGGAGAGAGGGGATTTCTCATCTCTCTAATATATCCTGCACCTGCATCATCTCTGCAGAGTCATGGGTGCTCAGGATGTGAAAGGGAACATACAGAGATGGTAGAAGTAACCTGTGAGTTGGTATCAGAGAAGAAGAAACCTAATAACTGAACACCTTCCGTCAGGGTGCCAGCTTCTGTTCCAGATACGCAGCTGGCTCATTTGGTACCATTGGATAAGCTGCTTACCTTCCACATCATTGACAGCTAATACGAAAATCATGGCCTAGGATCACCAGGATCCCAAAAAAAGTACACTCTGCCTTCCAACTTTCTCCACTAATTCTTTATCAGGAAGTTAGCCAGAAATCTTGAAAATTAGTTTGCAAAGTAGAACAGTCAAAACTCAAAGTGGATTCTGCTCTTTTCCCTTAAAGGACACCCAACAGTATGTAAGGCACCTGCAACAGAATAGGAATGTTGAGCTACAGAAGAGCTGACATGAAAGAGCAAGGTTAAGACAGTAAAAACAGATCACTCCAAGCTGCTGGCTCTTGAAACACAGACACAAATCAGAGGGAATTCTACCGAGTCAAGTGACTGGGGAATAGGCACACACTACGATCTGCAAAATCTAGCGTTATACGGAATCATGGAATAACATGCAAGAGAAATTAAAGAAAACCCTGCAGTCACAGAGCGGTATTCTTACCCCAAAGCTTGCTCTCCATTTGCATGCTAACCATCTGTGATGAGTTGCAGATTTCTTAAATGCTAAGTTAAAAAACTGTGATATTGAAAGGAAGTATTTATCTATATATTTTATTTCCGAGCCTTTAAGGGTTTTCTCATCTCATTTTCCAACATGAGAGCTATGAATGGAATACTTGAAGAAAATCTTGAGATACAACTAAGCAGGCCAGTTCAGCACCAGCAGGAAAGTTTCCTAACCTTTAACACACAAGAAAACAACACATAAAAGATTTTTTTTTTAAAAAATCAATCTATTATAATCATATACAAATCAGAACATTTGTAAAACAGACTAATAAAAAAATTTAAAATAGCAAATTTTTCTAGCAAGTTTCTGTGAACTAACATTTCATCTACTATAGCAGAAAATTTTATGAGGTTAGGTATCTTCAGCAAAGCAAAAAATCAGTTATTAAAGGAAGAGAAAAAGATGTTGAAGGAGTAAAGTGTATTTGCAATTGGAAGAAAAGAAGTTTCCCAAAGATACACTAAAGGAATATATTTTTTGTACACTAAGAGTATCTTCTTGAACAAATTTGACCAATTTAAGCATAGGAAAGATATGAATTTACAGATATAGAAAGCAATAGAATCAATCAGGTGAAATTGTTTGAATTAATCTTGGAAAAAAGATGTTAAAAATTGCATACCTGTCATAAGGTAAAATACTGCTCCCTGCCCAGAACAAGATGACAATTCCATATTCTTCAGTGTTTCTCAAGTAACAGGACAGAGTTGAGAACAAATCTTCAACAACAGCCTGTCAGTGATGCTGTACTGGCCTATTCCAAAAGCCTTGGTTTGGGGATCAGTCACCTCTCATTTGGAGAGACAATCCAAGGCAGGAGAGCGCACACAGAAGGCACTGAGAGCAGCTACGCGGAAAAGCAACCGTGCAGTAATGTCTCCCCATCCCTTGTGAAGCTGCTACCTATTGCCAGCTACAGCACAGGCACAGGACATGCAGCAGGAGGGACACCTGGGGAACTGCATGCCCTCTGCCTCTTACTCAGAGGGCAGGAATGAGCCAGCCCTGCACGCTTGCAGGCACAACATCCAAGCAGAGGCCAGCTTGGCAAGATAAGTTGTGATCTCAGCTGCAATGAGCATTCGTATGAGGATCTCTAGCTGGGTTTTTGTTGTTTCCCCTGTTTTCAGATTTCAACCCCATCCTGTTTGGTTTGGTGACCCCTGGCACACCTCAGGCCAATCCACTGACACATGGGCTGTTCCAAAAAGGAGAGGGCTTGTTTTGGTTGTTATATAGCAGTTATCTGCAAAACACTCATTTATTGTCTTTTCATCTCTCTCTGCAATCTCCGTGGATTATTTTGGCCACATACCCCAGCTGTGTTGGAACTACAAGGACAATCACAGAATTGCAATTCAGAGGAAAAATAATAGAAGACCCTGGCTCTCCAGGTTTTGTTGCTTTGTAATGTGAATTTATAATAAGCATTCTGGGCTATTCGCTAATTCTCCAGATAATATCATCTGTACAATACTGTTTGGTCACTGCAAATATCTCTACTTTGCTTTTTTATAGACTGTCACACATTCAACACAGGAGACTACTTTTCAGTCTGAAGTGAAGGGAGAAGTCTGCACAGCCACTGATACACGCTTTCCCTGTGAATGTAGTGACAGAGTTGAAAACAACCCTTTTCTCACAGCGTCTTGCAATTGTACTTACAGCACAGCACTTCAATGTACTTCTCCCATCATCACTTTACTGCTGCCTCTGTAGAGAGGAAGACAGATCCCAGAACACAAATTGTTTAATCTGGCCCCAAAATCCACTTTTCACACGATCAAGAAAAAGCAAGATTTTTTCAAAAAAAAAAATCAGCATTTATAGACAACAGATTATGCTTCCTATTCCAAAGGGGCTGCTGAATGCTTTAGCTGGTCATTACTGTAAAAATATTCCACATCAAAAGCCACCATATGGCTTTCTAGAAACCTTCCGCTCCATCACAGTGTGGTAGCCTGACATTTCATTGCTTTATCTGCTTCCCAGTGTGACAACTGCTGAATCTAAGAAACTGCTTGTGTGTCTGTTCATGTCTCCATTCTGCACTATGCCCACTCTCCTCTGCTCCCTCCTGCATTTAACAGTGTAGGATAAAGAGACACGTGGAGGGCATTAGGAAACATTTCTCCATTGCACTACTTTGGATTTGCCTTCTATTTGCTTGCTTGGCGTCAGGGAATTTTTCTCAAGGTCAGTTTTGCACAAGTAGCTATGTTAAACTCTGTTCGTACTGCTTCAGGACAGAGACACAATACTCAAGCAGGAGCTTTGGAGTGAGGATCACTGCATTAAGTAACAAGAGATTTTAATAGCTGCCTTGAAAGTATCTAAAGCCAGAGAAATGTAAAAGGTATACCATTTCGGTGTACATCTCCAACACAACCTGATGCCTTTTCCATTTCAAAGCAAGTTGTCTGGTTTAAGAGCCTCAGTTCATGGAAGGGGTGGGAATCTACCATGCTTCTGTGCTGATTTTTTTCAGTAAACACAAAAGAAAACTGGTAAAAGCAAACAGGTACATCTATTCACGAACACAATTACTGTGTTTTCTGTTCCAGCTCATCCTTGCCACATGGGAAGGAGGCTACAACTTGCAGTGCCAGAACCTCCACAGCGCAGGGGACGCCGACATCCGGGTGAGAGACAGCAGCAACTCAGCCCTCAGCATCCACAGCAGTCCTTCCCTCTGCGTTCCCGGTGCAACAATACTGCGTTCATGGAAATTATAAGGATGTTATCAGTGACATCTTTAACATGAGGGTTTTAATGGCATCCTTGCCATAGAAAGTATGACAAAGGGTATTTTGAAAAGCCATATATCAAGATCTGTGACTAAAACAGTGTTGCCTTACTGTTAAAACAGAATATAGATCACTTAAGAAATTAGAAAAAAAATCAATCATCTGAAGTGTAACACTTGTTGGAAACTGATTTAAGCCCAACTCTAAACTTCGGAAAACTGCAGACGTTGTGCTGACTTGGCTCATCTCTAGTTTCAGCCCTTATTTCTGCATCACAGCAATTCTGTGTATTCCTCTGTCATTCCTCACTTTAGGCTGCTTTTCAGATAACATTAGAGTTCAAGGGCAGAAATATTGGTTAACTTATATCATTTTCCCCAGTCTTCAGAATTTGTCTGTCTTTTGGCAAGGAAAAGGTCAGTCAAATACCTTTTCCCATCAACAAGGTGGGAACTGTCTTTAACTGTCCTGGGATGTATCCTGAGCTCCGATAAAGTGTCTCAGCTCTAGAGGAGTGTCAAAGTTGGATTATTTAAAAAGAAGCAGCTTCCAGCAGAATCTTTTCATTACCAAGAAAGTGTAAATTGTAGCACCCTTTTAAAAACCCACAAAAACACCTACATTACTATATCCGTGATGGAAAAAAAAAAAAAATAGAAAACCCTTAAAGTTTTTATTTTTAAAGTTATATTTAGATAATTATATATTTATGCAATCACATTTAAAATTCTGTGGTTTTTTTTTTCTAAACTGCTTCATTCAAAATGGGAATAAAATTGAAGCAAGAGCTTGTGCTCCTCCTTCAATGAGATACTAATGTGTTTTGGGAAGTTGCATACTGAGGGACTGATGAAGTACAGCAGTATTTAAACCCTTTTATGGACAGATACTGATCTTCTGCTCCTTTGTCCTTGCTTGTACAGGTAGCCAAGGTGCTGTGGTGGTATTATTTTTCCAAAGTAATTGAATTCATGGACACTATCTTCTTTGTACTGAGAAAGAAAAGCAGCCAGATCACCTTCCTTCACGTGTATCACCATGCCACTATGTTTAACATTTGGTGGTGTGTGCTGAACTGGATACCTTGTGGGCAAAGTAAGTCTGTGTTCACCTCATCACCTGGGGTATAAGTCACTTGTTGCTGGAGGAGAATCACATCACCATGCAAAGCAAGCGTATCACTGACAGCATCATTAACATTCATAGCCTTTCAGAACTGCCAAACACCTGCAGATTGCAATAAAATTAAAAACATGGTTAAAGGTCCAGGGCAAATTAATATCTGAGTATTAAGCCACTTAGTATTAAGCCATATTTTCCACTTAGCTGCCACAAGCCCTCATATTTACTTCTCTTCAAACCACTTTTAGACAGGATAACACTGCTGAGTAGTACACAAGAATGATCACATGCAAGACCTACTCCAAAAGCAGAGGTAGGAGGAAATCATGGCCCTAGTAAAGTCAGTGTCAATCATGACAAATGAACTCAATAGCATTTTTACAAGTTTGACTCCTGTATGCATCAATCTTACATTTTGCTTTAGCAAGATGCTTTAATTACATAATTGCTAATTAAACTACCAGCTTGAGTTTGGTTTTGTTTTAAATGAGAATACATCTCATTCAAGTAGTAGAACTACTAGACAACCAGAACTAATAAACACAGTCTTACATTTCATATTGAAATAGCAAAAGTAGCAGCATCCTTTGCCTTATTATGTTTTGGGTTCATTATATTTCGCAACAGCAATCTCTAAACGATTTGGCTTGTAGGTGGATATTGCGATTGTCATCATCTCCTCTGTTGAGGTGGAGATGATGTACAGTGCCACAGAATGCTCACTTGGCATTTGTATACAAAGTCTAAACAGCAGAGAACTACTTTAGGTGTCTCACAACATACACACTTTTCCAGGGCTTCATACAGCCAGAGTCTTCCTGTGGCATTGTCATCAGAGTTGAGAAGACAATCAGTTTTCTTTCTTTGAGCCATTAAAGGGAGTCACCTCAGTCCACTGTAATATTTTGTAAAGCAACTTGTTGTAGGTGTTTTTCATAACCAAAAGCAGAATTGAGAATTCACATTTGTTGGCACTTACAATGGACAGATCAAAATCAAAGTAAATGACTGTTATAAGTAGGCGCAGCGATAAAGGATTTTGTAGAAATTCCAAGTGATTCCTACAAAGGTGTAAACAGATTAGTGAGAGTTTGTGCTTTCTATCATGTCTGAATATATTCCCCATGCTTCGCACTAACTTTGCACTATTATGATTGACGGAGTGGAAAAATCAGTAGCTAAGTAATTAATCAGTAATCAGCATCTCTTCACATCATTAAGGTCTTTAGCAAAGGATAAACACAGAGGGAAGACTTACCTTATGCAGGAGACATTGCTAACAATTATATCTTCTCTCACTTTTTAGCAGTTGGCATATAAAATGTTTCCCTTGTTGGATTTTTGCAGGTTTCTTTGGACCAACTTTGAATAGCTTTATCCATGTGCTCATGTATTCTTATTACGGACTGTCAGTCATCCCTTCTATGCGCAAGTATCTGTGGTGGAAGAAGTACCTCACTCAGGCACAATTGGTACGTATCTGTCTTAATGTCATTTAAGGACATTAAGGATAACCAGAAATCCTTCAAAATGACAAAGTTGAATGATAGATAAGTATTGTCATTTGCAGAATTAAACCAGTTAGAATACAAATATAACAAAGCTGTCATACAGAATAAGTCACTAGTGCAGCCTGGTATAAATAAAGGAAACTATGCTCAGAAATATTTTCTACAATACAGTAGAAACTCTACAGGCCCACGGAGGAGCAGAGATCCACCTGCAGCCCATGGAGGACCCCACACCAGGGCAGGTGGTTGCCCAAAGGAGGCTGTGACCCCATAGGAAGCCTGAGCTGGAGCAGGCTCCCGGCAGGAGCTGTGGCCCTGTGGAGAGAAGCCCGTGCTGGGGCAGGTTTGCTGGCAGGAATTGTGACCCCACAGGGGACCCACACTGGAGCAGCCTGTTCCTGAGGGACTGCACCCTGTGGAAGGGACCCATGCGGGAGCAGTTCATGAAGAACTGCAGCCCGTGGGAAGGACCCACATTGGAAAAGCTGATGGAGGACTGTCTCCCATGGGAGCGATCCCACACTGGAGCAGGGGAAAGAACGTGAGGAGGAGGAAGCGGCAGAGCCAAAGCAATGTGCAACCGCCATTTCCCATCCCCCTGCACCTCTTGGGGCAAGAAAGTAGAAGAGTCAGAAGTGAAGTTGAGCCTGGGAAGAAGCACAGGCTTAGGGGAAGGTGGTTTCAGTTTTGTTTTATTTCTCGCTATCCTTCTCTGTTATTAATGGCAATAAAGTAAATTAATCTTCCTAAAGTCTAGCCTGTTTTGCCTGTGATGGTAATTGCTAAGTTTTACCAATTACCTTCCCTGCCCTTATCTCAACCCATGAGTTTTTTCATCCTATTTTTCTCCCCCTGCTCTACTGAAGAGAGAAGTGAGCTGAAGAGAGAAGTGAGAGAGCAGCTGGGTGGTCATCTAGCAGCCAACCAAGATTAACCCCCCCACACCATGGTACAACCAACAAAACGATGTAAACGAACTCTTAGACAAGACAGAAGTTGTCTGTCTTCTAAAAGTCTACTCTGACAGTTGCTGTACCACATCAAAAGCTTCTATCAACAAGATTATAAGGCTTGATGGAAATTAAAGTTCCCCTCACCTTTTTATCTTAGGGCCTGTTCATATTATTTGGGATTCAAATGTTTGCAGCAAACTTAAAAATGCATTTAGCAAATGTTTCTTCTCTGAGCTGAGATCATCCCTGCAGTTGAAATATGCTGCCCTGTTTGAAATGCACCCCAGCACACCGGATTGAGGGCAGGCTCAGCGGGAACAATCAGATGCACCAATGTGGGCTGTGGTTCACAGTCCTAAATACAGATAGTCTTCTGCAATTCCTTCTCCATCTCATTTTTGCTTCATTTGTCCCCATCTTAACTCCATTAAGCCTACTTGAACAGCTCCTCGGACCCGGGATTTCCATTTTCTGTTCAGACATTCTAAAGCTATTGCCTGGAGAATTTCAGAGTTTTCTCAAGTTTCTGTCCTGTAATAGAGACGATACTGTACCTGGCATGACACAATCTGGAAGACAAAAAAAAAAAAAAAAAAAAAAAAAAAAAAAAAAAAAAAAAAAA
>WHYT01016348.1:43349-55434 GCA_009806455.1 Tetrax tetrax | reverse complement strand
GGGACAGTTATCAAGAGTACTGAAACTTTCAAAGAGCAGGACTAGGTGACATTGTTATATCTGATTTAGCTAGCACCAACCCTTTCTGATCTTTCCTCCCCAGATCCAGTTTCTCCTCACTATTGTGCACACACTCAGCGCAGCTGTGAAGCCATGTGGATTCCCATTTGGCTGCCTGATGTTCCAGTCCTCCTATATGGCCACACTGGTCGTTCTCTTCATAAACTTCTACATTAAGGTAAGCAGTCTTCCAAGAGCTGTCTGACAAAGGTGAGGGAAAAAAAAAAATAACTTTTTGCACAACAGTCTTGATGAACTCTTATCTACAAGAAGTATCGCTACCTAAAATACATTTGTATTAAAACATGTATGTCAGTTAAGAATGACAGATGCAGTAGCGTCTGCAAGAAATAGATATTCAGCAATGGTGACCTCCCCGTCGCAGCTCAGCTCTTCCATATGCAATGAAGTGCAGTCCTGTACCAGGGCTCAATCCTGTACTCATATAGCAAGTACTGCATTCAGGAGTGAATTTGCTTTGTTGGGCAACTTCTTGAGTTTTCCTCCCTCCTGGGAAAAAAAACCCAAACAGCTGTCTTTGCATTGTTTACTTCACCGTTTTTTAGCAGAGACTGCTCCAGCCTGCCTGCATATGTAGAGCTTCTAGTGAAAAGGGCTTAAAAATCTCTTCTGACATCACCAAGTATTACAGTAATACTAGTAAGGTAATATCACCCACAGCGGTGAAAATAATACAGTTCCCTTAACACAGTCTGAAGCAAATATATCCCTCTGCATCATCAAACACCAGACAGCTCCATTTTACAGCTAACTGTAAGCAGTTAACCACGCCGCTCAAGGGAATTACAGCCGCTCCAGCCAGCAAGTCGGCCTCCTCGGGGCCCAGCTTAAGTGCCTCCACACTAACGCAGGTAGCATGGGGAACAAACAAGAAGAGTTAGAGATGCGTGTCCACCTGTAGGGCTACGGCCTAGACCTGGTGGGAGGGCTCCTGTGACTGGGGAGTTGGAATGGAGGGATATAGGCTCTTTTGGAAGGACAGGCAGCTCTGCCTGGGGATGGGATGAGGAGCCGACAGAGCTTATGCGTCAGGATTAAAGGGAAGGCAAGGACAGGTAACATTGCCATGGCCGTCTGCTACAGGCCACCTGACCAGGAGGACCAAGCAGATGAGGCCCTCTACAGGCAGATAGGAGAACCCTCATGGTCACAAGCCCAGGTCCTCATGGAGGACTTCAACCACCCCAACATCTGTTGGAAGGACAACAGAGCAGGGCATAAGCAATCCAGGAGGTTCCTGGAATGTGTGGACAACAACTTCCTCCTGCAAGCGATAGAGGAGCCAACGAGGAGAGGTGCAATGCTGGACCTTGTTCTCACCAACAAGGAGGGGGCTGGTGGGGAATATGGAGCTCAAGGGCAGCCTTGGCTGCAGTGACCGTGAGGTGCTGGAGTTCAAGATCCTTAGGGCAATGAGGAGGGCGCAGAGCAAGCTCTCTACCCTGGACTTTAGGAGAACAGACTTCGGACTCTTCAGGGATCTGCTGGGCAAAGTACCACAGGATAAAGCCCTGGGAGGAAGAGGGGCCCAAGAAAGCTGGTTAATATTCAAAGAGCACCTCCAAGCTCAAGAGCAATGCATCCTGACAAAGAGGAACTTGGTCAAAAATGCCAAATGGCCCCATGGATGAAAAAGGAGCTCCTGCACCAACTAAAACACAAAAAGGAAACCTATAGAGGGTGGAAGTGAAGACGGGTAGCCTGGCAAGATTACAGAGAGGTTGTCTGGGCAGCCAGGGATCAGGTAAGGAATGGTAAAGCCCTGACAGAATTAAATCTGTCCAGGGATATCAAGGGCAACAAGAAAAGCTTCTTTAGGTGTATTAGGGATAAAAGAAAGACAGGGAGATTGTGGGCCCTCTCCAGAAGGAAATGGAAG
Organism: Tetrax tetrax; assembly: GCA_009806455.1. Taxonomy (NCBI): domain Eukaryota; kingdom Metazoa; phylum Chordata; class Aves; order Otidiformes; family Otididae; genus Tetrax; species Tetrax tetrax. Next base: position 53,474 of record WHYT01016348.1, on the reverse strand, counting down.
ACCTGGTTACCCAGGATATGGAGAAGGCTCAGGCACTCAATTACTTTTTTGCCTCAGTCTTCACCGGCAAGGGCTCCAGCCACATCGCCCGAGTTGCAGAAGGCAAAAGCAGGGACTGGGAGAATGAAGAACTGCCTACTGTAGCAGAAGAGCAGGTTCAGGATCATCTAAGGAACCTGAAGGTGCAAAAGTCCATGGGACCCAATGAGATACATCCATGAGTCACATGAGAACTGGCAGATGAAGTTGCCAAGCTACTGTCCATCATATTTGAGAAGTCCTGCAGTCTGGTGAGGTTCCCCCCAACTGGAAAAGGGGAAACATAACCCCCACTTTTAAAAAGTGAAAAAATGAAGACCCAGGGAACTGCAGGCCGGTCAGTCTCAGTTCTGTGCCTCACAAGGTCATGGAACAGATCCTCCTGGAAACCATGCTAAGGCACATGAAAAATAAGGAGGTGATTGGTGACAGCCAACATGGCTTCACAAAGGGCAGATCATGCCCGACAAATCTGGTGTCATTCTATGACAGGGTTACAGTATCTGTGGACAAGGAACAACGAACTGACATCATCTACCTGGACTTGTGCAAAGCATTTGACACTGTCCCACACTACATCCTTCTCTCTAAACTGGAAAGGCACAGATTTGACAGACAGACCACTTGGTGGATCAGGAATTGGCTGGATAGCTGCATTCAAAGAGTTGCTGTCAACAGCTCTATGTCCAAGAGAAGACAAGTGACAAGCGGTCTTCCTCAGGGATCAGTACTGGGCCCAGCCCTGTTTAACATCTTTGTTGGCAACATGGACAGTGGGATTGAGTGTACCCTCAGCAATTTCACCAACACCACCAAACTGTGTGGTGCGGTCAACATGCTGGAGGGGAGGGATGCCACCTGGAGGGACCTTGACAGGTTTGAGAGGTGGGCCTGGGCAAACTTCCTGAAGATCAACAAGGCCAAGTGCAAGGTCCTGCACATGGGTTGGGGCAACCTCAAAAACAAATACAGGCTGGGTGGAGAATGGATCAAGAGCAGCCCTGAGGAGAAGGACTTGGGAGTGCTGGTCGATGAGAAGCTCAACATGAGCTGGCAATGCGCCCTTGCAGCCCAAAAAACCAACTGCATCTTGGGCTGCATCAAAAGAAGTATGGCCAGCAGGTTGAGGGAGGTGATTCTCCCCCTCTGCTCTGCTCTTGTGAGACCCCACCTGGAGTACTGCATCCAGCTCAGGGGTCCCCAGCATAAGAAGAATGTGGACCTGTTGGAGCAAGTCCAGAGGAGGCCATGAAGATGATCAGAAGACTGGAGCACGTCTCCTGTGAGGACAGGCTGAGAGAGCCAGGGCTGTTCAGCCTGGAGAAGAGAAAGTTCCAGGGAAACCTTATAGCAGCCTTCCAGTACCTAAAAGGGGCCTGCCTACAGGAAAGATAAGAAGAAACTCTTTAGCAGGTCTTGTTGTGATAGGACAAGGCATAATGGTTTTAAAATAGAAGGAAGGAGATTCAGACTGGATATCAGGAAAAAGTTATTTACAATGAGGGTGGTAGAACACTGGCAGAGGTTGCCCAGAGAGGTGATGGATACCCCTTCACTAGAAACATTCAAGGCCAGGATGGATGGGGCCCTGAGCAGTTAAGATGTCCCTGCTCCTTGCAGGGGGGTTGAACTAGATGACCTTTGAAGATCACTTCCAACCCTAACTATTCTATGATATTTAGTGTCTGTAAACACTAGAAGAGCCAAATATTTACTTTGGATTTTGTTTTTACAGACATACCAGAAAGCACCTTCAAGAATAGCTATAAAGGAAACCCCTGTCACAACAGAAATTAGGAATGGTTTCCATAAGGACTACTTTGCTGCTGCCAATGGATTCCTGAACAATAAGAAAGCACAATAAGTATAGCATTTCTTGTGTTGCTTTTTTTTCCTAAAAAAAAAAAAAAAGGAAGAAAAAAGACTGAATTACAAACTCTAGCTTAAAACCTATTTGATTACATTTATCAGTTCTTTGTACCAGACAATTATTAATGTACTGCTATTTAGATTTTAACAAAATGTGTAGAATTGTCCTGTCAAAGATCATCATTGGAACATGAAGGCCAAGATCTTTCTCATATGAAAAAGAAAAACTTTCTGATCTCTAATGCTGACACAAAAACGCCTTATAAAACACTTGATGGATAAATCCATCAATGCCTTCAAAACGTTAGGACTCTGTTCAGACTAACGTGGTGAGCAGTTTCTGTGTGCAAGAGGTCTTGAGGTAAGGCTTTGCAGTGCACCCAACACATTCAACTAAACTGTGGCCAAGGTCAGGAAAAGGAAATGTGAGGCAAGGGGGGTGGTGGGTGGGGAAAGGTATGTGAATCACGTTTTCCATCACTATACTCCTCTCTGCTTCTTCCCAGCTGTTCCCCAAAGCACAGTCCCTCCTGTGGGCACCAGCAAGGTGCAGCTATCCCTTTCGTCCTGTGGGAACCTTGGGAAAAGACCTAGCAGAGAGCAGAGCTCAAGCGCACCGTCCCAGAGTTTGCAGAGAGATACACACTGTGCTCACTTGCTTTACATGTGTGCAACCTGACTCAAACACCATGGAGGCTGGTGGGAGCTTGCTATTTCAGAGGCCTGGACTGGTAGCACCTGTGGCTGCCCAGTATGGGATTTAGAGTACATGATATTACATGAGGATACGGGGTTTTTTTGAGCTCTAGTCAGAGCAAAGCAAGTCACTTCTCATGTGCTAAATTAATAGACTTCTGAGTAAATGGATTTTGAAAGAAAAGGGAGCTCAGCAACTTAATGAAGATAAATCCTTTGAGCATAAACATGAACAAAGTTAATTCTATACAAACACTGCTAATTTGAAGCAAACTGACATGACAAATATTAATAGACTGGAAGACGCAGAAAATCTTAAGAGTTAATTCAGCAGTGAGCAAAGTACCTTGTATGGTAATTTCTGTGCTCGGTCGCCCTTACTCAGACCGGTCTCTGACTAGAGGAACAGATGGGTCTGAGGCAAGATCCTCTGTAGGGAAAGCAAGGAGATATTTACTGTCTGCAACTGTAAAGGTTTGTGTCTCACAATAGCCAGTCACCATCTTCTCTGCTTTGGTTAGCTGCATTTACCTCCCACTTAAATGATTAGAAGTGAAGAGTATCCAAGGTTAGCCTTGGGAATCTGCCCCTCGCCCTTTTCTCATCTGTCGCACTTCAAAATCTCCAGTAAAAGTCGACACAGCCTTTTTTGCTCTCCATTTTTCACAGTGAAGTAGTTCTGGTCTCTTCCAATCTCATGTGTATAAATTCTCTCAGCAAAAACACCTTCAGAATCACCTCAGCCCAGCAAGCCTGTGGACAGAAGCAGTCCTAGAAAGGGACTGTGTCCTCTCCCTCCCATCACCCCACAGCAGTCTCAGAGCAGGAAGGGGACAAACCATATTCTCAGCCAGCACAGAGAGACCAAGCAGCTACACAGGGCCCACACAGAGAGGAGGCTCTTCCAAATCCTCCTCCTCCAATTCTTCTCTACCTGTAGGGGTCAGTTATCCCTTCATAGATGGATCCATCATCAGGGAGTCTTGGAGATTGCAGGGGCAAAAGAAAGAAGGTTTGTCCCAGGGAGCGATGTGGGTGCAGGGCAGCAAGTCCAGCTTGGAACAGCCTGAGAGACTGCAGCCGCAAGGGCTCGTGGATAGGAAAGGAAGGGGCTCAGGACGTGGTACAGGATAGGGGAACAACAGGTGGTTTTGTCCAGCAAAAGCAAAAGGAGAAAGTGGCATGGAAAAGGGTGTATTAGGGTTGGAGCTCAGTTTAAATTTGTGATTGAAAGTCCCACTGGATCCCATCTGTCTCCAGCTAGTTCCTGCTCCATTACAAAGTGGACAAAACTTTTCTGCTCCAGCAGAAAACTGAAATCCCCATAGCGCTGCAGGGCAGGCAGTACACTCGAGCAGCCCTGGCTGCTAAGCTGCATCATCATGAACTGGGTAACCAAAGCAACTGCAATATTGAAACACTTTAACAAGCTGAACCCTTAGTCAAAGGCAGGCAGCAAAACAGTCATGCGGTCCAGCGTGGATCTTAGGCTGAGTGGAGTCCATAACCTTTTGATGGCAAAGCATGCATTTGACTATTGAGGTGGACAATGTCAGCATGCTAAGTGTTAAGTCTACTAGAGCAACCAACCCCACAGATATTGTCTTTTGTTGAAACTTCATTCGAAAGAAAAAGAATTAAATAAATGCCTTACTTGAAACTCAAAGGGCTAGGGCAGTGCAGGGGCAAAGGGAGGTGCAAGAACCAAGATGGTCTCACCTTGCAGATTCAGACTGGCCAGGAAGGCTGGAATCAGGTATGTTTTAAATTCTTCAGATCTGTCTTAACATCTTGAAAACGATGCATTTTTGAAGAAAGAGAAGTGTTGACTTTTTAAACCGATTTTCCTGTAATACATAACACTGTAAATAAACAAATTTTACTATCAGGCTGTCTCTGCTCCCCCTTTATTTAAGGCACCAAATTGCTGGGAAGTGGCTATGTGAGACCACTTTTGTTGTGAAACTTTTTCAGAAAGCTCTTACGACATTCATGTCAGACTGAGAAACAACTTTACACGCCAACTTCACACACATCGAAGTAAAGCTCCCCTGTGTTTTCTGCACAATTGTTTGTGCTCTGCCCTCCTCATTGACTGGGCTCGTGGTATTTCTGCATATCATGCTCACACACATGCATGAATTAGGTTGATAGGAAACAGTTTTCTACAATGTGTATAGATAGCATTTTTACATTCCTGCTTGAGATACCTTTCTTTGGTAGACCGAACATCCCTGTCCCTTCCAGGCAGTCCTGCTTCTCAGCAGTGGCTCTACAAGCAACGTAGGCTCCCACCTTTGCTCCTCTGGGTTTTATTTCAGATTCCTGAATTAGATCGTACAAATACCTCATACTGAGTTTGCTTTTTCCAGTGGAGAGAAAAAAATACTTTCAGCCTTTCAAACTTCATGTTAAAATTATCCTGTGTGGTTCTGCCGCCTCCCTGTTCTCGGGCTCTCTTCCCGTGCAGATTTAGGCTGGTGAGATCCTTTTGATTCATCTATTATAAATGGGTAAAAAGAGAAGTTTTGACTTTAACAGAGGAAAATCACCAAATACTGCACGGGAGGAAGACGATTAATTCCCATTCATTAGTTCAACCGAGTTTGACTCTCAGTTTTTATTTACATTTAATTTAATGCACTCTGTAGTGCCCCACACACAACACCAAAAACACCTCTAGATTTTGCTGTACGTAACAGTGTGAGGGCATAGTGAAGCATAACTAGAGCATCACAGTCAAGACGTGATGGAGATACAACTTACAGAACATCAGGTGTCCACCCAAACATACCTAGCTGGGTCAAGTGAGCTGGTTTACCTGTTATTTGCCAAGATGTAGAATCCCATCAGTCAGTCTAGACTTTCTTACTGGCAACACAGCTTCTTGTGCCTACTGTTTCTGCTATATAAAGGGTTTAAATATCTCATTTGGGAATTCTACCTGACAAAAAAAAAAAAAAAGAAAGAAAAAAGTAAATAAATCATCAGTCAACACAGCCTAGAAAATAGCATGTGAATTTACAGTGAATCCTGTCCAGATTTGGCACCTATGAGAGGCTTTTAATTAACACACATCATCTGGAAGGTGGGAGATACAGATTTTGCTTTATTTCACCAAAGAAGAGAATAGAAATCAGGTTTTCCACACAACATATCAGTGCACTAATCACTCAGGCAGCAAGAAAAATAAAGCCTCATACAGCAACTTTCCCCTTCACCATCACAATCCCACAGAAAAAGTGTTTCTGGATTGAACTGTTCAGCTTGCCAATAGTTTCCAGGCCATCAGAGGCAGAAATCATGTGCAAAGGAATCCTTGACACCTGGGTCCAGCCACTAAGGGAAACCTGGAAGTATTAAGATACTGAAATGATCAATGTTAAAGCAGAGATGCTCCATGGTTACCATGCTCACTATCAAATATCACTTTATGTGTCAAGCCTCATAAAAAAGAAACTCAAACTTACCTGGAGCAGTTCTGAGTGTTGCTGTAAAGCACTGTACTGGATGTGACCATGCAGAGATAGCGTCTAGCACCACAGACAGAAAAAGTTGGTATTATTCTCGGGAAGAGATAAGAGCTGTAACAGTTGATAGCGGCAAAGAGGATCCAGTCTGAAAGCTTTTCCTACCAATATAGAGGCTGAGAAGGGATTCCAGCAGCTACGTGTTCACAGGGCACTTCAAGCTATATTAATGGCAAGCAGTAGTCTCTCTGTATTTGACTTCTTTGCAAGGACTGACAGTTCTTAAATAGTTTAGAATAAAATTCTACATTCTAACAATAGAAAATGAAGTTTGTCAGGCATATTTTCACTTGGTAGCATGCTTGGACCACTTCAGGGGAATGGAAGAGGATGCAGCACCTCATCCAGCCCAACAGGTAAAATCACAACTGAACAATACGTGCCTCGCTAAGGAACATTTGTTGTATGGGGGGGGGGAAAAAAAAGCCAAACACGTTGGGTTTTATCAAGCTCAACTTCTGGCAATAGTCCAAACGTAAGAGCAACACCAATCACCTTTTTAATGTGCTTTCAGGCATTGCCTTTCCTCTGAACAGACACAACAAGAGCTTTATGCTGCCAGCAGCACCTCTGTTCTACAGAGCACCCAAACCTAGGAAAGATACTCATACCCACAACAAGCCTAAAAACTCTCAGATAAATAAATCTCTTGGTTAGGTGCCAGCATGGGCCAAGCAGAGATCATGGATCAGTTAAGGGACCAGATACTGCACACTAAGGTGCCCTGCAGCACTTCCTATGTCATTCATGATCTCTGTAAGTTTGCTAAAGTTATTTTCCTAAATTTCTGTTGTTTGTGAACTGTGTTGGCAACAAGTACCAAAATTCACTCTAGTCCAAAACAAGCCACTCAAATCAAATTTTTTTTTTCTTACAAATACTTCAAAGCAGCTTAGATAATTGCACAAGGTATATAAGCAACTTCTCCATTTGCAAAACGTTTTCCTTTAATTTGGCTAAACCCACTTTTTGTCTGAATTTATCGAGGAAAATCAAAGTAAATATAAGGGAACAGCTATGTCGACCCACAAGGCATCAAATCCCATCTGTGCTTTAAGCTTCCTTCACACACAAATATTCATCATGAAATGAGTCCAGCAGCACTTCCTATCTTTGCAAATGGAGACTGAAGCAGCCGAATATGCACCAGGACAAGACTGAAAAATACTTCTAGTTCTTTTACTGTGAAATAAAACACTCATCACAAAACATCTCTGCCACTGTAGTTAGCTCCAAGGTAAGATTAGTCCTTCAGGTGACTAACAACTAACAGTCACACCTCTGACCAATTTGCAGTTTCTAGACTTAGATATTATGCCCATTGAAATGCCACACACATGGCATCTCTTCTGACTTAATTTTAAACTGGACTGAACTAAATGGCTAATTACTAAGCCAATTAGCACTTTTTTCCTATCACACAGTACTGTAGCTAAGAACTCCTAGCTGTCTATACACAGCCCTGCCACCTGTAAACACTTGTTTTTTGAACAAAGCAAAGGTTGCAATAATTCGCTTGTTCAAAGCTCGTATTTACCTGTCAGGTCATCTTGTGATTCTCAGATTGATTCCTCTGTTGCCTCTCAGTTTTCTACCACCAGGTATCAACTGAAAACAATCTCAAAACCATGATTTCTTTCATAGTGAGAATACAAACAGTGGAGAGATGTGCAAACACTCAACCCTGCTGTTTTGGGCTCACCAGAGGGGTTGTGTGGGAGGACAAGGAAGTAAAGCAGAAGAGAGAAAGCTATTGAGTTTGATTCCCTGATTTTGGATATTAGTAGCTTCCCAAGGAGTGAAGAGGAAGAAATGAGCTTTCCTAAGGCCCTTCCAGGGACAATGGAATCAAAGGAGAGAAAGGAGGCTGCTGGTGCACGCCAGGGCTCAACTTTATAGGGCTTCTCTCACTGTCCGGCTACAACTAATGCTTTCTCAACTCTTGCTTTCAATAAACAAAAACTGCCCTGTAATATATGACCAGGAAAGGCTTTGTTACTGTGTTTGCTTCCAATATATGGCATCTCTCAGCTCTTCCTGGAAACATGTCTATTTTCCAGCGCACCATTCTTTTAGACACAGTCCTACCACTTGCAGATGTGGGACCTCTCCCAGCGCACTCCAGCCCACATCAGCGCACCTCACTGAGAGCAGGGTGAGCTGACCCCAGGCCAGGGCAAACTAACACAAACACACAGTTCCTCTGGTCACTCTGCCCATTTTCAGCCACAGAGGACACCCCTTTCGCTGGCGTCATGCAGCCTTCATATAGCCTTGCCACTAGGTAACATTAGCCCTCTGGACCTTGGATGGACCATTGATTGATACAGAACGTGCAGGTAAACAAACACTTGGTGCAGCATCATCCCCTGAAAGAGACACGGCATGAAGATAGCAGAGGTTATAACAAGGTTTAATATTAAACTGGTTAAGAGCTTAAAATGCATGAAGCAGTTGTCCTTAACCTGCACTTTGTATTTCCCATTTCTCTTTGAGTACTGATGCATGGTTTTTGCACTTCAGCACCCACATCATCATCTTTTTCTTAGCTCAGAAGAATAGGTCGAGAACCAAGCTTTACCTATTTACACTGACAGGAAAAAAAACAGTTGGAAACTTACCTAAAAGAGCGTAAGTGAGCAGTCAAAGGAACCCTGCCAAGGTCAACTACCTGCCTTCCAAGAGGAAATGTTAGGGTAACCCAGTTACAGGTCTGTGTTGCCAAGATATCACCTGCAGAAGCCAAATGAACTTAAGGCCTTCAGGGGTTTTTAGCTCAAACATGCTGAACTGACCCAGCAGTGCAGGAAGTTGGGCTGTCCAACATCAGAAAAAGTCATTCCTGCCCCAAATGCTGTCTTCAAACACAAGTGCTACTGCCTACAGGTAGAAAGATCAAAGGGAAAAAAAAAAAAAAAAAAAAAGAAGTGCGGGGGTATGGCACTGTATGGCTGTACAGCATACCTTTCCACTCTCCCATGCCTATCACTAAAAGGAACCTTTTAGGGTTCAGACTTTTCCAATAAAACAGTTAAAAGCAAGTGTGGGTGCATACAATATTTTGATAATTTTTAATAAGTAAAAAGATCTTGATTTCTCCTTTATCCAAACCCTCTGACGTGTTCAATACTTGTCTTCCAGGCTTGTGTAGCAACTGGTTACACAGGGATACAATAGCAAGAGATACAGCACGCACCATTCTTGTTTCTGTAAGTTATCAATGAAGGATAATTGGATTAAAAACATTCCTAAGTTTTTACAGTCACAGGAGATGCCAAGAGAGCATTCTGCGAAGACACATCAAGGGTGGGGAAATGTAGCAAAATAAGGCTTGCTAAGCATCTACTCCATTCTGCTGACAAAGCTTAAGTGTTTAGCAGCTCTAACTTAGAGATCAATGAAGCCATCAAACATCTCAGAAATGAAAGATGAACCATTATTGTTGTAGTTTGGAAAAATAAATAAATAAATAATTTAAAACCCCTTAAACCAGAGACAGCCATCACATCTCACACTCTTCTTATTTCAAATCTTCCTGTTGAGCAGCAAGCTCCTTGGAAATGCAAGTAAGCAAGCCTAAAGCAGCCAAGGCAATATCTGCCCCAAAGGAGATGACGCATGTCCCAAGGATACAGGTTACCAATGCTGTTTCCACGGCTTTGCAGAATTCAGTATACAAGAGCAGCCACAGTGTGAAAAAGGAGAAATTCTTTCCTCTCAACTCTTAGGTCTGCTTCACACCAAGCACCTTGTTAGGCCTGGTTGCATCAACCATGTTTGGCCAGGTTATGGAGAATAAAACCATGGGATGTCGGCATTTACCTGGCATCTACTAGACAGCTCACCTTCTGTCATAGTTTAGCCTCGGTTTGGCCTCAGGGGCCAGACTACGCCGTCTCTCTCTCACTCCCCCCACCCTCCAAGAGAATAGGGAGAGATAATTTAAGGAAAAAAAAAAAAAAAAAAAAAAAAAAAAAAAAAAAAAAAAAAA